>JBBPBX010044752.1:0-27322 GCA_038048925.1 Garcialebias charrua
CAGATGGAACATTAGTCTCGCATGTAACGTTTTCATTAAACAGACGTTGTCCAAGTTATAGTACAGAAAGTGCCTTTGTGAATTTTCATGTACATCTAGACAAACAGAGTCTCACAAGAGTACAAGCTCAGGCATTTTGTTCAGCTTGAACTTTAATAAAGCAGTAGATGGAACGTCAGTCTCACATGTCAGTCTCGCATGTAACGTTTTCATTAAACAGATGCTGTCCATGTTATAGTACAGAATGTGCCTTTGTGCATTTTCCTGTACATCTAGACAAAGAGAGTCTCACATGTGTACAACCTCAGGCAATTTGTTCAGCTTGAAATTTAATAAAGCAGCAGATGGAACATTAGTCTCGCATGTAACGTTTTCATTAAACAGACGTTGTCCAAGTTATAGTACAGAACGTGCCTTTGTGAATTTTCATGTACATCTAGACAAAGAGAGTCTCACAACAGTACAAGCTCAGGGATTTTGTTCAGCTTGAAATTTAATAAAGCAACAGATGGAACATTAGTCTCGCATGAAACATTTTCATTAAACAGATGCTGTCCATGTTATAGTACAGAATGTGCCTTTGTGCATTTTCCTGTACATCTAGACAAAGAGAGTCTCACATGTGTACAACCTCAGGCAATTTGTTCAGCTTGAAATTTAATAAAGCAGCAGATGGAACATTAGTCTCGCATGTAACGTTTTCATTAAACAGACGTTGTCCATGTTATAGTACAGAATGTGCCTTTGTGAATTTTCATGTACATCTAGACAAAGAGAGTCTCACAACAGTACAAGCTCAGGGATTTTGTTCAGCTTGAAATTTAATAAAGCAACAGATGGAACGACACTCTCGCATGTAACGTTTTCATTAAACAGACATTGTCCATGTTATAGTACAGAATGTGCCTTTGTGCATTTTCCTGTACATCTAGACAAAGAGAGTCTCACATGTGTACAACCTCAGGCAATTTGTTCAGCTTGAAATTTAATAAAGCAGCAGATGGAACATTAGTCTCGCATGTAACGTTTTCATTAAACAGACGTTGTCCAAGTTATAGTACAGAAAGTGCCTTTGTGAATTTTCATGTACATCTAGACAAAGAGAGTCTCACAACAGTACAACCTCAGGCAATTTGTTCAGCTTGAAATTTAATAAAGCAGCAGATGGAACATTAGTCTCGCATGTAACGTTTTCATTAAACAGACGTTGTCCAAGTTATAGTACAGAAAGTGCCTTTGTGAATTTTCATGTACATCTAGACAAAGAGAGTCTCACAACAGTACAAGCTCAGGGATTTTGTTCAGCTTGAAATTTAATAAAGCAACAGATGGAACATTAGTCTCGCATGAAACATTTTCATTAAACAGACGCTGTCCATGTTATAGTACAGAATGTGCCTTTGTGCATTTTCCTGTACATTTAGACAAAGAGAGTCTCACATGTGTACAACCTCAGGCAATTTGTTCAGCTTGAAATTTAATAAAGCAGCAGATGGAACATTAGTCTCGCATGTAACGTTTTCATTAAACAGACGTTGTCCAAGTTATAGTACAGAAAGTGCCTTTGTGAATTTTCATGTACATCTAGACAAAGAGAGTCTCACAACAGTACAACCTCAGGCAATTTGTTCAGCTTGAAATTTAATAAAGCAACAGATGGAACGACACTCTCGCATGTAACGTTTTCATTAAACAGACGCTGTCCATGTTATAGTACAGAATGTGCCTTTGTGCATTTTCCTGTACATCTAGACAAAGAGAGTCTCACATGTGTACAACCTCAGGCAATTTGTTCAGCTTGAAATTTAATAAAGCAGCAGATGGAACATTAGTCTCGCATGTAAAGTTTTCATTAAACAGACATTGTCCATGTTATAGTACAGAATGTGCCTTTGTGCATTTTCCTGTACATCTAGACAAAGAGAGTCTCACAACAGTGGCAATTTGTTCAGCTTGAAATTTAATAAAGCAGCAGATGGAACATTAGTCTCGCATGTAACGTTTTCATTAAACAGACGTTGTCCAAGTTATAGTACAGAAAGTGCCTTTGTGAATTTTCATGTACATCTAGACAAAGAGAGTCTCACAACAGTGGCAATTTGTTCAGCTTGAAATTTAATAAAGCAGCAGATGGAACATTAGTCTCGCATGTAACGTTTTCATTAAACAGACGTTGTCCAAGTTATAGTACAGAAAGTGCCTTTGTGAATTTTCATGTACATCTAGACAAAGAGAGTCTCACAACAGTACAAGCTCAGGGATTTTGTTCAGCTTGAAATTTAATAAAGCAACAGATGGAACGACACTCTCGCATGTAACGTTTTCATTAAACAGACGCTGTCCATGTTATAGTACAGAATGTGCCTTTGTGCATTTTCCTGTACATCTAGACAAAGAGAGTCTCACATGTGTACAACCTCAGGCAATTTGTTCAGCTTGAAATTTAATAAAGCAGCAGATGGAACATTAGTCTCGCATGTAAAGTTTTCATTAAACAGACATTGTCCATGTTATAGTACAGAATGTGCCTTTGTGCATTTTCCTGTACATCTAGACAAAGAGAGTCTCACATGTGTACAACCTCAGGCAATTTGTTCAGCTTGAAATTTAATAAAGCAGCAGATGGAACATTAGTCTCGCATGTAACGTTTTCATTAAACAGACGTTGTCCAAGTTATAGTACAGAACGTGCCTTTGTGAATTTTCATGTACATCTAGACAAAGAGAGTCTCACAACAGTACAAGCTCAGGGATTTTGTTCAGCTTGAAATTTAATAAAGCAACAGATGGAACATTAGTCTCGCATGAAACATTTTCATTAAACAGACGCTGTCCATGTTATAGTACAGAATGTGCCTTTGTGCATTTTCCTGTACATTTAGACAAAGAGAGTCTCACATGTGTACAACCTCAGGCAATTTGTTCAGCTTGAAATTTAATAAAGCAGCAGATGGAACATTAGTCTCGCATGTAACGTTTTCATTAAACAGACGTTGTCCAAGTTATAGTACAGAAAGTGCCTTTGTGAATTTTCATGTACATCTAGACAAAGAGAGTCTCACAACAGTACAACCTCAGGCAATTTGTTCAGCTTGAAATTTAATAAAGCAACAGATGGAACGACACTCTCGCATGTAACGTTTTCATTAAACAGACGCTGTCCATGTTATAGTACAGAATGTGCCTTTGTGCATTTTCCTGTACATCTAGACAAAGAGAGTCTCACATGTGTACAACCTCAGGCAATTTGTTCAGCTTGAAATTTAATAAAGCAGCAGATGGAACATTAGTCTCGCATGTAAAGTTTTCATTAAACAGACATTGTCCATGTTATAGTACAGAATGTGCCTTTGTGCATTTTCCTGTACATCTAGACAAAGAGAGTCTCACAACAGTGGCAATTTGTTCAGCTTGAAATTTAATAAAGCAGCAGATGGAACATTAGTCTCGCATGTAACGTTTTCATTAAACAGACGTTGTCCAAGTTATAGTACAGAAAGTGCCTTTGTGAATTTTCATGTACATCTAGACAAAGAGAGTCTCACAACAGTGGCAATTTGTTCAGCTTGAAATTTAATAAAGCAGCAGATGGAACATTAGTCTCGCATGTAACGTTTTCATTAAACAGACGTTGTCCAAGTTATAGTACAGAAAGTGCCTTTGTGAATTTTCATGTACATCTAGACAAAGAGAGTCTCACAACAGTACAAGCTCAGGGATTTTGTTCAGCTTGAAATTTAATAAAGCAACAGATGGAACATTAGTCTCGCATGTAACGTTTTCATTAAACAGACGCTGTCCATGTTATAGTACAGAATGTGCCTTTGTGCATTTTCCTGTACATCTAGACAAAGAGAGTCTCACATGTGTACAACCTCAGGCAATTTGTTCAGCTTGAAATTTAATAAAGCAGCAGATGGAACATTAGTCTCGCATGTAACGTTTTCATTAAACAGACGTTGTCCATGTTATAGTACAGAACGTGCCTTTGTGAATTTTCATGTACATCTAGACAAAGAGAGTCTCACAACAGTACAAGCTCAGGGATTTTGTTCAGCTTGAAATTTAATAAAGCAACAGATGGAACATTAGTCTCGCATGAAACATTTTCATTAAACAGATGCTGTCCATGTTATAGTACAGAATGTGCCTTTGTGCATTTTCCTGTACATCTAGACAAAGAGAGTCTCACATGTGTACAACCTCAGGCAATTTGTTCAGCTTGAAATTTAATAAAGCAGCAGATGGAACATTAGTCTCGCATGTAACGTTTTCATTAAACAGACGTTGTCCAAGTTATAGTACAGAATGTGCCTTTGTGAATTTTCATGTACATCTAGACAAAGAGAGTCTCACAACAGTGGCAATTTGTTCAGCTTGAAATTTAATAAAGCAGCAGATGGAACATTAGTCTCGCATGTAACGTTTTCATTAAACAGACGTTGTCCATGTTATAGTACAGAATGTGCCTTTGTGCATTTTCCTGTACATCTAGACAAAGAGAGTCTCACATGTGTACAACCTCAGGCAATTTGTTCAGCTTGAAATTTAATAAAGCAGCAGATGGAACATTAGTCTCGCATGTAACGTTTTCATTAAACAGACGTTGTCCATGTTATAGTACAGAATGTGCCTTTGTGCATTTTCCTGTACATCTAGACAAAGAGAGTCTCACATGTGTACAACCTCAGGCAATTTGTTCAGCTTGAAATTTAATAAAGCAGCAGATGGAACATTAGTCTCGCATGTAACGTTTTCATTAAACAGACGTTGTCCAAGTTATAGTACAGAAAGTGCCTTTGTGAATTTTCATGTACATCTAGACAAAGAGAGTCTCACAACAGTACAAGCTCAGGGATTTTGTTCAGCTTGAAATTTAATAAAGCAACAGATGGAACATTAGTCTCGCATGAAACATTTTCATTAAACAGACGCTGTCCATGTTATAGTACAGAATGTGCCTTTGTGCATTTTCCTGTACATTTAGACAAAGAGAGTCTCACATGTGTACAACCTCAGGCAATTTGTTCAGCTTGAAATTTAATAAAGCAGCAGATGGAACATTAGTCTCGCATGTAACGTTTTCATTAAACAGACGTTGTCCAAGTTATAGTACAGAAAGTGCCTTTGTGAATTTTCATGTACATCTAGACAAAGAGAGTCTCACAACAGTACAACCTCAGGCAATTTGTTCAGCTTGAAATTTAATAAAGCAACAGATGGAACGACACTCTCGCATGTAACGTTTTCATTAAACAGACGCTGTCCATGTTATAGTACAGAATGTGCCTTTGTGCATTTTCCTGTACATCTAGACAAAGAGAGTCTCACATGTGTACAACCTCAGGCAATTTGTTCAGCTTGAAATTTAATAAAGCAGCAGATGGAACATTAGTCTCGCATGTAAAGTTTTCATTAAACAGACATTGTCCATGTTATAGTACAGAATGTGCCTTTGTGCATTTTCCTGTACATCTAGACAAAGAGAGTCTCACAACAGTGGCAATTTGTTCAGCTTGAAATTTAATAAAGCAGCAGATGGAACATTAGTCTCGCATGTAACGTTTTCATTAAACAGACGTTGTCCAAGTTATAGTACAGAAAGTGCCTTTGTGAATTTTCATGTACATCTAGACAAAGAGAGTCTCACAACAGTGGCAATTTGTTCAGCTTGAAATTTAATAAAGCAGCAGATGGAACATTAGTCTCGCATGTAACGTTTTCATTAAACAGACGTTGTCCATGTTATAGTACAGAATGTGCCTTTGTGCATTTTCATGTACATCTAGACAAAGAGAGTCTCACATGTGTACAACCTCAGGCAATTTGTTCAGCTTGAAATTTAATAAAGCAGCAGATGGAACATTAGTCTCGCATGTAACGTTTTCATTAAACAGACGTTGTCCATGTTATAGTACAGAATGTGCCTTTGTGCATTTTCCTGTACATCTAGACAAAGAGAGTCTCACATGTGTACAACCTCAGGCAATTTGTTCAGCTTGAAATTTAATAAAGCAGCAGATGGAACATTAGTCTCGCATGTAACGTTTTCATTAAACAGACATTGTCCATGTTATAGTACAGAATGTGCCTTTGTGCATTTTCCTGTACATCTAGACAAAGAGAGTCTCACATGTGTACAACCTCAGGCAATTTGTTCAGCTTGAAATTTAATAAAGCAGCAGATGGAACATTAGTCTCGCATGTAACGTTTTCATTAAACAGACGTTGTCCAAGTTATAGTACAGAATGTGCCTTTGTGAATTTTCATGTACATCTAGACAAAGAGAGTCTCACAACAGTACAACCTCAGGCAATTTGTTCAGCTTGAAATTTAATAAAGCAGCAGATGGAACATTAGTCTCGCATGTAACGTTTTCATTAAACAGACGCTGTCCATGTTATAGTACAGAATGTGCCTTTGTGCATTTTCCTGTACATCTAGACAAAGAGAGTCTCACATGTGTACAACCTCAGGCAATTTGTTCAGCTTGAAATTTAATAAAGCAGCAGATGGAACATTAGTCTCGCATGTAAAGTTTTCATTAAACAGACATTGTCCATGTTATAGTACAGAATGTGACTTTGTGCATTTTCCTGTACATCTAGACAAAGAGAGTCTCACAACAGTGGCAATTTGTTCAGCTTGAAATTTAATAAAGCAGCAGATGGAACATTAGTCTCGCATGTAACGTTTTCATTAAACAGACGTTGTCCAAGTTATAGTACAGAAAGTGCCTTTGTGAATTTTCATGTACATCTAGACAAAGAGAGTCTCACAACAGTGGCAATTTGTTCAGCTTGAAATTTAATAAAGCAGCAGATGGAACATTAGTCTCGCATGTAACGTTTTCATTAAACAGACGTTGTCCAAGTTATAGTACAGAAAGTGCCTTTGTGAATTTTCATGTACATCTAGACAAAGAGAGTCTCACAACAGTACAAGCTCAGGGATTTTGTTCAGCTTGAAATTTAATAAAGCAACAGATGGAACGACACTCTCGCATGTAACGTTTTCATTAAACAGACGCTGTCCATGTTATAGTACAGAATGTGCCTTTGTGCATTTTCCTGTACATCTAGACAAAGAGAGTCTCACATGTGTACAACCTCAGGCAATTTGTTCAGCTTGAAATTTAATAAAGCAGCAGATGGAACATTAGTCTCGCATGTAAAGTTTTCATTAAACAGACATTGTCCATGTTATAGTACAGAATGTGCCTTTGTGCATTTTCCTGTACATCTAGACAAAGAGAGTCTCACATGTGTACAACCTCAGGCAATTTGTTCAGCTTGAAATTTAATAAAGCAGCAGATGGAACATTAGTCTCGCATGTAACGTTTTCATTAAACAGACGTTGTCCAAGTTATAGTACAGAACGTGCCTTTGTGAATTTTCATGTACATCTAGACAAAGAGAGTCTCACAACAGTACAAGCTCAGGGATTTTGTTCAGCTTGAAATTTAATAAAGCAACAGATGGAACATTAGTCTCGCATGAAACATTTTCATTAAACAGATGCTGTCCATGTTATAGTACAGAATGTGCCTTTGTGCATTTTCCTGTACATCTAGACAAAGAGAGTCTCACATGTGTACAACCTCAGGCAATTTGTTCAGCTTGAAATTTAATAAAGCAGCAGATGGAACATTAGTCTCGCATGTAACGTTTTCATTAAACAGACTTTGTCCATGTTATAGTACAGAATGTGCCTTTGTGAATTTTCATGTACATCTAGACAAAGAGAGTCTCACAACAGTACAAGCTCAGGGATTTTGTTCAGCTTGAAATTTAATAAAGCAGCAGATGGAACATTAGTCTCGCATGTAACGTTTTCATTAAACAGACGCTGTCCATGTTATAGTACAGAATGTGCCTTTGTGCATTTTCCTGTACATCTAGACAAAGAGAGTCTCACATGTGTACAACCTCAGGCAATTTGTTCAGCTTGAAATTTAATAAAGCAGCAGATGGAACATTAGTCTCGCATGTAAAGTTTTCATTAAACAGACATTGTCCATGTTATAGTACAGAATGTGCCTTTGTGCATTTTCCTGTACATCTAGACAAAGAGAGTCTCACATGTGTACAACCTCAGGCAATTTGTTCAGCTTGAAATTTAATAAAGCAGCAGATGGAACATTAGTCTCGCATGTAACGTTTTCATTAAACAGACGTTGTCCAAGTTATAGTACAGAAAGTGCCTTTGTGAATTTTCATGTACATCTAGACAAAGAGAGTCTCACAACAGTACAAGCTCAGGGATTTTGTTCAGCTTGAAATTTAATAAAGCAGCAGATGGAACATTAGTCTCGCATGTAACGTTTTCATTAAACAGACGTTGTCCAAGTTATAGTACAGAAAGTGCCTTTGTGAATTTTCATGTACATCTAGACAAAGAGAGTCTCACAACAGTACAAGCTCAGGGATTTTGTTCAGCTTGAAATTTAATAAAGCAACAGATGGAACATTAGTCTCGCATGAAACATTTTCATTAAACAGACGCTGTCCATGTTATAGTACAGAATGTGCCTTTGTGCATTTTCCTGTACATTTAGACAAAGAGAGTCTCACATGTGTACAACCTCAGGCAATTTGTTCAGCTTGAAATTTAATAAAGCAGCAGATGGAACATTAGTCTCGCATGTAACGTTTTCATTAAACAGACGTTGTCCAAGTTATAGTACAGAAAGTGCCTTTGTGAATTTTCATGTACATCTAGACAAAGAGAGTCTCACAACAGTACAACCTCAGGCAATTTGTTCAGCTTGAAATTTAATAAAGCAACAGATGGAACGACACTCTCGCATGTAACGTTTTCATTAAACAGACGCTGTCCATGTTATAGTACAGAATGTGCCTTTGTGCATTTTCCTGTACATCTAGACAAAGAGAGTCTCACATGTGTACAACCTCAGGCAATTTGTTCAGCTTGAAATTTAATAAAGCAGCAGATGGAACATTAGTCTCGCATGTAAAGTTTTCATTAAACAGACATTGTCCATGTTATAGTACAGAATGTGCCTTTGTGCATTTTCCTGTACATCTAGACAAAGAGAGTCTCACAACAGTGGCAATTTGTTCAGCTTGAAATTTAATAAAGCAGCAGATGGAACATTAGTCTCGCATGTAACGTTTTCATTAAACAGACGTTGTCCAAGTTATAGTACAGAAAGTGCCTTTGTGAATTTTCATGTACATCTAGACAAAGAGAGTCTCACAACAGTGGCAATTTGTTCAGCTTGAAATTTAATAAAGCAGCAGATGGAACATTAGTCTCGCATGTAACGTTTTCATTAAACAGACGTTGTCCAAGTTATAGTACAGAAAGTGCCTTTGTGAATTTTCATGTACATCTAGACAAAGAGAGTCTCACAACAGTACAAGCTCAGGGATTTTGTTCAGCTTGAAATTTAATAAAGCAACAGATGGAACGACACTCTCGCATGTAACGTTTTCATTAAACAGACGCTGTCCATGTTATAGTACAGAATGTGCCTTTGTGCATTTTCCTGTACATCTAGACAAAGAGAGTCTCACATGTGTACAACCTCAGGCAATTTGTTCAGCTTGAAATTTAATAAAGCAGCAGATGGAACATTAGTCTCGCATGTAAAGTTTTCATTAAACAGACATTGTCCATGTTATAGTACAGAATGTGCCTTTGTGCATTTTCCTGTACATCTAGACAAAGAGAGTCTCACATGTGTACAACCTCAGGCAATTTGTTCAGCTTGAAATTTAATAAAGCAGCAGATGGAACATTAGTCTCGCATGTAACGTTTTCATTAAACAGACGTTGTCCAAGTTATAGTACAGAACGTGCCTTTGTGAATTTTCATGTACATCTAGACAAAGAGAGTCTCACAACAGTACAAGCTCAGGGATTTTGTTCAGCTTGAAATTTAATAAAGCAACAGATGGAACATTAGTCTCGCATGAAACATTTTCATTAAACAGACGTTGTCCAAGTTATAGTACAGAAAGTGCCTTTGTGAATTTTCATGTACATCTAGACAAAGAGAGTCTCACATGTGTACAACAGTGGCAATTTGTTCAGCTTGAAATTTAATAAAGCAGCAGATGGAACATTAGTCTCGCATGTAACGTTTTCATTAAACAGACTTTGTCCATGTTATAGTACAGAATGTGCCTTTGTGAATTTTCATGTACATCTAGACAAAGAGAGTCTCACAACAGTACAAGCTCAGGGATTTTGTTCAGCTTGAAATTTAATAAAGCAACAGATGGAACGACACTCTCGCATGTAACGTTTTCATTAAACAGACGCTGTCCATGTTATAGTACAGAATGTGCCTTTGTGCATTTTCCTGTACATCTAGACAAAGAGAGTCTCACATGTGTACAACCTCAGGCAATTTGTTCAGCTTGAAATTTAATAAAGCAGCAGATGGAACATTAGTCTCGCATGTAAAGTTTTCATTAAACAGACATTGTCCATGTTATAGTACAGAATGTGCCTTTGTGCATTTTCCTGTACATCTAGACAAAGAGAGTCTCACATGTGTACAACCTCAGGCAATTTGTTCAGCTTGAAATTTAATAAAGCAGCAGATGGAACATTAGTCTCGCATGTAACGTTTTCATTAAACAGACGTTGTCCAAGTTATAGTACAGAACGTGCCTTTGTGAATTTTCATGTACATCTAGACAAAGAGAGTCTCACAACAGTACAAGCTCAGGGATTTTGTTCAGCTTGAAATTTAATAAAGCAACAGATGGAACATTAGTCTCGCATGAAACATTTTCATTAAACAGATGCTGTCCATGTTATAGTACAGAATGTGCCTTTGTGCATTTTCCTGTACATCTAGACAAAGAGAGTCTCACATGTGTACAACCTCAGGCAATTTGTTCAGCTTGAAATTTAATAAAGCAACAGATGGAACATTAGTCTCGCATGTAACGTTTTCATTAAACAGACTTTGTCCATGTTATAGTACAGAATGTGCCTTTGTGAATTTTCATGTACATCTAGACAAAGAGAGTCTCACAACAGTACAAGCTCAGGGATTTTGTTCAGCTTGAAATTTAATAAAGCAGCAGATGGAACATTAGTCTCGCATGTAACGTTTTCATTAAACAGACGCTGTCCATGTTATAGTACAGAATGTGCCTTTGTGCATTTTCCTGTACATCTAGACAAAGAGAGTCTCACATGTGTACAACCTCAGGCAATTTGTTCAGCTTGAAATTTAATAAAGCAGCAGATGGAACATTAGTCTCGCATGTAAAGTTTTCATTAAACAGACATTGTCCATGTTATAGTACAGAATGTGCCTTTGTGCATTTTCCTGTACATCTAGACAAAGAGAGTCTCACATGTGTACAACCTCAGGCAATTTGTTCAGCTTGAAATTTAATAAAGCAGCAGATGGAACATTAGTCTCGCATGTAACGTTTTCATTAAACAGACGTTGTCCAAGTTATAGTACAGAAAGTGCCTTTGTGAATTTTCATGTACATCTAGACAAAGAGAGTCTCACAACAGTACAAGCTCAGGGATTTTGTTCAGCTTGAAATTTAATAAAGCAACAGATGGAACATTAGTCTCGCATGAAACATTTTCATTAAACAGACGCTGTCCATGTTATAGTACAGAATGTGCCTTTGTGCATTTTCCTGTACATTTAGACAAAGAGAGTCTCACATGTGTACAACCTCAGGCAATTTGTTCAGCTTGAAATTTAATAAAGCAGCAGATGGAACATTAGTCTCGCATGTAACGTTTTCATTAAACAGACGTTGTCCAAGTTATAGTACAGAAAGTGCCTTTGTGAATTTTCATGTACATCTAGACAAAGAGAGTCTCACAACAGTACAACCTCAGGCAATTTGTTCAGCTTGAAATTTAATAAAGCAACAGATGGAACGACACTCTCGCATGTAACGTTTTCATTAAACAGACGCTGTCCATGTTATAGTACAGAATGTGCCTTTGTGCATTTTCCTGTACATCTAGACAAAGAGAGTCTCACATGTGTACAACCTCAGGCAATTTGTTCAGCTTGAAATTTAATAAAGCAGCAGATGGAACATTAGTCTCGCATGTAAAGTTTTCATTAAACAGACATTGTCCATGTTATAGTACAGAATGTGACTTTGTGCATTTTCCTGTACATCTAGACAAAGAGAGTCTCACAACAGTGGCAATTTGTTCAGCTTGAAATTTAATAAAGCAGCAGATGGAACATTAGTCTCGCATGTAACGTTTTCATTAAACAGACGTTGTCCAAGTTATAGTACAGAAAGTGCCTTTGTGAATTTTCATGTACATCTAGACAAAGAGAGTCTCACAACAGTGGCAATTTGTTCAGCTTGAAATTTAATAAAGCAGCAGATGGAACATTAGTCTCGCATGTAACGTTTTCATTAAACAGACGTTGTCCAAGTTATAGTACAGAAAGTGCCTTTGTGAATTTTCATGTACATCTAGACAAAGAGAGTCTCACAACAGTACAAGCTCAGGGATTTTGTTCAGCTTGAAATTTAATAAAGCAACAGATGGAACAACACTCTCGCATGTAACGTTTTCATTAAACAGACGCTGTCCATGTTATAGTACAGAATGTGCCTTTGTGCATTTTCCTGTACATCTAGACCAGGGGTGCTCACACTTTTTCAGCATGCGAGCTACTTATAAAAAAACCAAGTCCAAAAGATCTACCCAATACAAAAATGCAAAACATATAATTATCTTCAAATGTATTAAGGATTCTTTTTATGTACAATGTACCTATGTTGATGTACCTTGCATAACTGAATAAGCAAATATTGCACAACACATGTAATAAATCAGGGGTCACCAACGTGGTGCCCATGGGCACCTGGTCGACCGTAGGGACCAAATGGGGTGATGGTGACGCAATATAGATTTTTTAAATTTTATTTTAAAAATATATGGTAGAAATATAACAGAGTTGTTAAGTTTCCCCGCCCGCTCCAGGTCTCTGAGGTCAGATAGCTCCTGCTCTCTGTTCCACGGACAAAATATAAACGTTGGGGTGACCGTGCCTTTTCTGCGGCCGCACCTCTACTCTGGAATACGCTCCCGCTTGAGCTACGTCAGATTACTGAACTTGGCCTTTTTAAATCGAAGCTTAAGACTTTTTTATTCCAACTGGCTTTTAGTAATTAAATATGTGGTGACATTTCTGGTTTTATTTTTGCTATTATGTTGTGTTTTCTTGATTTTTAATCTGTTGTCTTTTACTGTACTGCACTGTTTTTTGTTAAGCACTTTAGTCACCATCACCGTGGTTGTGTAAAGTGCTATACAAATGCATAAATGAAATGAAATGAAACTGATCCCCACCCCCTTCTTTATAAGAATCTGGTCTTTTACTTTAATAAATGTAAAAAAAAAATCATTAGATATTTTTTACTTTAATAAATGTCATTTCTAAAAGCCCCCTCCAGCAAATCTAAAGTGGTCCACAGGCCACCAGTTGATAACCACAGTTGTAGCAGGTTGTTATGGCTCCGGACACGTTTAATTTAGTGAACAAAGGCATAAAAATGTCTCTTTTGGTACGGAGAGATTTACAGCGGTGTATTTTACCGACTGTCCCTGAACGCAGCGCGAAAGTGTGTTATGCAAACGCTCGCGCTGCGGGACAGGGAAACGTGCAGAGAACAGAGAGTAGTCAAGGAGGTTATTCTGTATGAAAAGTGTCTCGTATGATTTTAATAATAAAGCCACGTCAGCTCCCAACCAGTATGTTTAAGCGTGCAGAGAAACATCACAGCGTCACTCACCCGGAAGATGGTGGGGGCGTTTCGCTTTGAAGTTGCTGCTGTCCGAACAGGGATTTTAGTTCCTCCACCTTTCTCTTTCTCAGCTGGCTTTTCGGTGGGAAGTCCATGTCGTATTTTCCATGAACAGTCCGAAATCTGATTGTTTTCGCTTAGTATGTTTTGCTGCGTTCAACTTCCACCTTCGCGCCATTGTTTTTAGAAGCTGCATGAGCGTGACCTAAAGCTCTCATCTGATTGGTTGCCGTGAATGTCAATCAAGGGGCGGGATGTTTTCAGTTGTCATCTGATTGGTTGCCCTGCATGTCAATCAAGTAACGGGATGTTTCATTGGCTGACAATTTTTTAATGTCACGCTGTGGGAAAAAAAATAAAATAAAATAATGTCACGCTGCGATCGACCAGTAATGCCTCCGCGATCGACCGGTCGATCGCGATCGACGTAATGAGCAGGTCTGATCTAGACAAAGAGAGTCTCACATGTGTACAACCTCAGGCAATTTGTTCAGCTTGATATTTAATAAAGCAGCAGATGGAACATTAGTCTCGCATGTAAAGTTTTCATTAAACAGACATTGTCCATGTTATAGTACAGAATGTGCCTTTGTGCATTTTCCTGTACATCTAGACAAAGAGAGTCTCACATGTGTACAACCTCAGGCAATTTGTTCAGCTTGAAATTTAATAAAGCAGCAGATGGAACATTAGTCTCGCATGTAACGTTTTCATTAAACAGACGTTGTCCAAGTTATAGTACAGAACGTGCCTTTGTGAATTTTCATGTACATCTAGACAAAGAGAGTCTCACAACAGTACAAGCTCAGGGATTTTGTTCAGCTTGAAATTTAATAAAGCAACAGATGGAACATTAGTCTCGCATGAAACATTTTCATTAAACAGACGTTGTCCAAGTTATAGTACAGAAAGTGCCTTTGTGAATTTTCATGTACATCTAGACAAAGAGAGTCTCACATGTGTACAACAGTGGCAATTTGTTCAGCTTGAAATTTAATAAAGCAGCAGATGGAACATTAGTCTCGCATGTAACGTTTTCATTAAACAGACTTTGTCCATGTTATAGTACAGAATGTGCCTTTGTGAATTTTCATGTACATCTAGACAAAGAGAGTCTCACAACAGTACAAGCTCAGGGATTTTGTTCAGCTTGAAATTTAATAAAGCAGCAGATGGAACATTAGTCTCGCATGTAACGTTTTCATTAAACAGACGCTGTCCATGTTATAGTACAGAATGTGCCTTTGTGCATTTTCCTGTACATCTAGACAAAGAGAGTCTCACATGTGTACAACCTCAGGCAATTTGTTCAGCTTGAAATTTAATAAAGCAGCAGATGGAACATTAGTCTCGCATGTAAAGTTTTCATTAAACAGACATTGTCCATGTTATAGTACAGAATGTGCCTTTGTGCATTTTCCTGTACATCTAGACAAAGAGAGTCTCACATGTGTACAACCTCAGGCAATTTGTTCAGCTTGAAATTTAATAAAGCAACAGATGGAACAACACTCTCGCATGTAACGTTTTCATTAAACAGACGCTGTCCAAGTTATAGTACAGAACGTGCCTTTGTGAATTTTCATGTACATCTAGACAAAGAGAGTCTCACATGTGTACAACCTCAGGCAATTTGTTCAGCTTGAAATTTAATAAAGCAACAGATGGAACATTAGTCTCGCATGTAAAGTTTTCATTAAACAGACATTGTCCATGTTATAGTACAGAATGTGCCTTTGTGCATTTTCCTGTACATCTAGACAAAGAGAGTCTCACATGTGTACAACCTCAGGCAATTTGTTCAGCTTGAAATTTAATAAAGCAGCAGATGGAACATTAGTCTCGCATGTAAAGTTTTCATTAAACAGACATTGTCCAAGTTATAGTACAGAACGTGCCTTTGTGAATTTTCATGTACATCTAGACAAAGAGAGTCTCACAACAGTACAACCTCAGGCAATTTGTTCAGCTTGAAATTTAATAAAGCAGCAGATGGAACATTAGTCTCGCATGTAAAGTTTTCATTAAACAGACATTGTCCAAGTTATAGTACAGAACGTGCCTTTGTGAATTTTCATGTACATCTAGACAAAGAGAGTCTCACAACAGTACAACCTCAGGCAATTTGTTCAGCTTGAAATTTAATAAAGCAGCAGATGGAACATTAGTCTCGCATGTAAAGTTTTCATTAAACAGACATTGTCCATGTTATAGTACAGAATGTGCCTTTGTGAATTTTCATGTACATCTAGACAAAGAGAGTCTCACAACAGTACAAGCTCAGGGAATTTGTTCAGCTTGAAATTTAATAAAGCAGCAGATGGAACATTAGTCTCGCATGTAACGTTTTCATTAAACAGACGCTGTCCATGTTATAGTACAGAATGTGCCTTTGTGCATTTTCCTGTACATCTAGACAAAGAGAGTCTCACATGTGTACAACCTCAGGCAATTTGTTCAGCTTGAAATTTAATAAAGCAGCAGATGGAACATTAGTCTCGCATGTAAAGTTTTCATTAAACAGACATTGTCCATGTTATAGTACAGAATGTGCCTTTGTGCATTTTCCTGTACATCTAGACAAAGAGAGTCTCACATGTGTACAACCTCAGGCAATTTGTTCAGCTTGAAATTTAATAAAGCAGCAGATGGAACATTAGTCTCGCATGTAACGTTTTCATTAAACAGACGTTGTCCAAGTTATAGTACAGAACGTGCCTTTGTGAATTTTCATGTACATCTAGACAAAGAGAGTCTCACAACAGTACAAGCTCAGGGATTTTGTTCAGCTTGAAATTTAATAAAGCAACAGATGGAACATTAGTCTCGCATGAAACATTTTCATTAAACAGATGCTGTCCATGTTATAGTACAGAATGTGCCTTTGTGCATTTTCCTGTACATCTAGACAAAGAGAGTCTCACATGTGTACAACCTCAGGCAATTTGTTCAGCTTGAAATTTAATAAAGCAACAGATGGAACATTAGTCTCGCATGTAACGTTTTCATTAAACAGACTTTGTCCATGTTATAGTACAGAATGTGCCTTTGTGAATTTTCATGTACATCTAGACAAAGAGAGTCTCACAACAGTACAAGCTCAGGGATTTTGTTCAGCTTGAAATTTAATAAAGCAGCAGATGGAACATTAGTCTCGCATGTAACGTTTTCATTAAACAGACGCTGTCCATGTTATAGTACAGAATGTGCCTTTGTGCATTTTCCTGTACATCTAGACAAAGAGAGTCTCACATGTGTACAACCTCAGGCAATTTGTTCAGCTTGAAATTTAATAAAGCAGCAGATGGAACATTAGTCTCGCATGTAAAGTTTTCATTAAACAGACATTGTCCATGTTATAGTACAGAATGTGCCTTTGTGCATTTTCCTGTACATCTAGACAAAGAGAGTCTCACATGTGTACAACCTCAGGCAATTTGTTCAGCTTGAAATTTAATAAAGCAGCAGATGGAACATTAGTCTCGCATGTAACGTTTTCATTAAACAGACGTTGTCCAAGTTATAGTACAGAAAGTGCCTTTGTGAATTTTCATGTACATCTAGACAAAGAGAGTCTCACAACAGTACAAGCTCAGGGATTTTGTTCAGCTTGAAATTTAATAAAGCAACAGATGGAACATTAGTCTCGCATGAAACATTTTCATTAAACAGACGCTGTCCATGTTATAGTACAGAATGTGCCTTTGTGCATTTTCCTGTACATTTAGACAAAGAGAGTCTCACATGTGTACAACCTCAGGCAATTTGTTCAGCTTGAAATTTAATAAAGCAGCAGATGGAACATTAGTCTCGCATGTAACGTTTTCATTAAACAGACGTTGTCCAAGTTATAGTACAGAAAGTGCCTTTGTGAATTTTCATGTACATCTAGACAAAGAGAGTCTCACAACAGTACAACCTCAGGCAATTTGTTCAGCTTGAAATTTAATAAAGCAACAGATGGAACGACACTCTCGCATGTAACGTTTTCATTAAACAGACGCTGTCCATGTTATAGTACAGAATGTGCCTTTGTGCATTTTCCTGTACATCTAGACAAAGAGAGTCTCACATGTGTACAACCTCAGGCAATTTGTTCAGCTTGAAATTTAATAAAGCAGCAGATGGAACATTAGTCTCGCATGTAAAGTTTTCATTAAACAGACATTGTCCATGTTATAGTACAGAATGTGCCTTTGTGCATTTTCCTGTACATCTAGACAAAGAGAGTCTCACAACAGTGGCAATTTGTTCAGCTTGAAATTTAATAAAGCAGCAGATGGAACATTAGTCTCGCATGTAACGTTTTCATTAAACAGACGTTGTCCAAGTTATAGTACAGAAAGTGCCTTTGTGAATTTTCATGTACATCTAGACAAAGAGAGTCTCACAACAGTGGCAATTTGTTCAGCTTGAAATTTAATAAAGCAGCAGATGGAACATTAGTCTCGCATGTAACGTTTTCATTAAACAGACGTTGTCCAAGTTATAGTACAGAAAGTGCCTTTGTGAATTTTCATGTACATCTAGACAAAGAGAGTCTCACAACAGTACAAGCTCAGGGATTTTGTTCAGCTTGAAATTTAATAAAGCAACAGATGGAACGACACTCTCGCATGTAACGTTTTCATTAAACAGACGCTGTCCATGTTATAGTACAGAATGTGCCTTTGTGCATTTTCCTGTACATCTAGACAAAGAGAGTCTCACATGTGTACAACCTCAGGCAATTTGTTCAGCTTGAAATTTAATAAAGCAGCAGATGGAACATTAGTCTCGCATGTAACGTTTTCATTAAACAGACGTTGTCCAAGTTATAGTACAGAACGTGCCTTTGTGAATTTTCATGTACATCTAGACAAAGAGAGTCTCACATGTGTACAACCTCAGGCAATTTGTTCAGCTTGAAATTTAATAAAGCAGCAGATGGAACATTAGTCTCGCATGTAAAGTTTTCATTAAACAGACATTGTCCAAGTTATAGTACAGAATGTGCCTTTGTGAATTTTCATGTACATCTAGACAAAGAGAGTCTCACATGTGTACAACCTCAGGCAATTTGTTCAGCTTGAAATTTAATAAAGCAGCAGATGGAACATTAGTCTCGCATGTAAAGTTTTCATTAAACAGACATTGTCCATGTTATAGTACAGAATGTGCCTTTGTGCATTTTCCTGTACATCTAGACAAAGAGAGTCTCACATGTGTACAACCTCAGGCAATTTGTTCAGCTTGAAATTTAATAAAGCAGCAGATGGAACATTAGTCTCGCATGTAACGTTTTCATTAAACAGACGTTGTCCATGTTATAGTACAGAATGTGCCTTTGTGAATTTTCATGTACATCTAGACAAAGAGAGTCTCACAACAGTACAACCTCAGGCAATTTGTTCAGCTTGAAATTTAATAAAGCAGCAGATGGAACATTAGTCTCGCATGTAAAGTTTTCATTAAACAGACATTGTCCATGTTATAGTACAGAATGTGCCTTTGTGCATTTTCCTGTACATCTAGACAAAGAGAGTCTCACATGTGTACAACCTCAGGCAATTTGTTCAGCTTGAAATTTAATAAAGCAGCAGATGGAACATTAGTCTCGCATGTAACGTTTTCATTAAACAGACTTTGTCCATGTTATAGTACAGAATGTGCCTTTGTGAATTTTCATGTACATCTAGACAAAGAGAGTCTCACAACAGTACAAGCTCAGGGATTTTGTTCAGCTTGAAATTTAATAAAGCAGCAGATGGAACATTAGTCTCGCATGTAACGTTTTCATTAAACAGACGTTGTCCAAGTTATAGTACAGAAAGTGCCTTTGTGAATTTTCATGTACATCTAGACAAAGAGAGTCTCACAACAGTACAAGCTCAGGGATTTTGTTCAGCTTGAAATTTAATAAAGCAGCAGATGGAACATTAGTCTCGCATGTAACGTTTTCATTAAACAGACGTTGTCCATGTTATAGTACAGAATGTGCCTTTGTGCATTTTCCTGTACATCTAGACAAAGAGAGTCTCACATGTGTACAACCTCAGGCAATTTGTTCAGCTTGAAATTTAATAAAGCAGCAGATGGAACATTAGTCTCGCATGTAACGTTTTCATTAAACAGACGTTGTCCAAGTTATAGTACAGAAAGTGCCTTTGTGAATTTTCATGTACATCTAGACAAAGAGAGTCTCACAACAGTACAACCTCAGGCAATTTGTTCAGCTTGAAATTTAATAAAGCAGCAGATGGAACATTAGTCTCGCATGTAACGTTTTCATTAAACAGACGTTGTCCAAGTTATAGTACAGAAAGTGCCTTTGTGAATTTTCATGTACATCTAGACAAAGAGAGTCTCACAACAGTACAACCTCAGGCAATTTGTTCAGCTTGAAATTTAATAAAGCAACAGATGGAACATTAGTCTCGCATGTAACGTTTTCATTAAACAGACGCTGTCCATGTTATAGTACAGAATGTGCCTTTGTGCATTTTCCTGTACATCTAGACAAAGAGAGTCTCACATGTGTACAACCTCAGGCAATTTGTTCAGCTTGAAATTTAATAAAGCAGCAGATGGAACATTAGTCTCGCATGTAACGTTTTCATTAAACAGACGTTGTCCAAGTTATAGTACAGAAAGTGCCTTTGTGAATTTTCATGTACATCTAGACAAAGAGAGTCTCACAACAGTGGCAATTTGTTCAGCTTGAAATTTAATAAAGCAACAGATGGAACAACACTCTCGCATGTAACGTTTTCATTAAACAGACGCTGTCCAAGTTATAGTACAGAAAGTGCCTTTGTGAATTTTCATGTACATCTAGACAAAGAGAGTCTCACAACAGTACAACCTCAGGCAATTTGTTCAGCTTGAAATTTAATAAAGCAACAGATGGAACAACACTCTCGCATGTAAAGTTTTCATTAAACAGACACTGTCCATGTTATAGTACAGAATGTGACTTTGTGCATTTTCCTGTACATCTAGACAAAGAGAGTCTCACAACACTGGCAATTTGTTCAGCTTGAAATTTAATAAAGCAGCAGATGGAACATTAGTCTCGCATGTAAAGTTTTCATTAAACAGACATTGTCCAAGTTATAGTACAGAAAGTGCCTTTGTGAATTTTCATGTACATCTAGACAAAGAGAGTCTCACAACAGTGGCAATTTGTTCAGCTTGAAATTTAATAAAGCAGCAGATGGAACATTAGTCTCGCATGTAACGTTTTCATTAAACAGACGTTGTCCAAGTTATAGTACAGAAAGTGCCTTTGTGAATTTTCATGTACATCTAGACAAAGAGAGTCTCACAACAGTACAAGCTCAGGGATTTTGTTCAGCTTGAAATTTAATAAAGCAACAGATGGAACGACACTCTCGCATGTAACGTTTTCATTAAACAGACGCTGTCCATGTTATAGTACAGAATGTGCCTTTGTGCATTTTCCTGTACATCTAGACAAAGAGAGTCTCACATGTGTACAACCTCAGGCAATTTGTTCAGCTTGAAATTTAATAAAGCAGCAGATGGAACATTAGTCTCGCATGTAACGTTTTCATTAAACAGACGTTGTCCAAGTTATAGTACAGAACGTGCCTTTGTGAATTTTCATGTACATCTAGACAAAGAGAGTCTCACAACAGTACAAGCTCAGGGATTTTGTTCAGCTTGAAATTTAATAAAGCAACAGATGGAACATTAGTCTAGCATGAAACATTTTCATTAAACAGATGCTGTCCATGTTATAGTACAGAATGTGCCTTTGTGCATTTTCCTGTACATCTAGACAAAGAGAGTCTCACATGTGTACAACCTCAGGCAATTTGTTCAGCTTGAAATTTAATAAAGCAACAGATGGAACATTAGTCTAGCATGTAACGTTTTCATTAAACAGACTTTGTCCATGTTATAGTACAGAATGTGCCTTTGTGAATTTTCATGTACATCTAGACAAAGAGAGTCTCACAACAGTACAAGCTCAGGGATTTTGTTCAGCTTGAAATTTAATAAAGCAGCAGATGGAACATTAGTCTCGCATGTAACGTTTTCATTAAACAGACGCTGTCCATGTTATAGTACAGAATGTGCCTTTGTGCATTTTCCTGTACATCTAGACAAAGAGAGTCTCACATGTGTACAACCTCAGGCAATTTGTTCAGCTTGAAATTTAATAAAGCAGCAGATGGAACATTAGTCTCGCATGTAAAGTTTTCATTAAACAGACATTGTCCATGTTATAGTACAGAATGTGCCTTTGTGCATTTTCCTGTACATCTAGACAAAGAGAGTCTCACATGTTTACAACCTCAGGCAATTTGTTCAGCTTGAAATTTAATAAAGCAGCAGATGGAACATTAGTCTCGCATGTAACGTTTTCATTAAACAGACGTTGTCCAAGTTATAGTACAGAACGTGCCTTTGTGAATTTTCATGTACATCTAGACAAAGAGAGTCTCACAACAGTACAACCTCAGGCAATTTGTTCAGCTTGAAATTTAATAAAGCAGCAGATGGAACATTAGTCTCGCATGTAACGTTTTCATTAAACAGACGTTGTCCATGTTATAGTACAGAATGTGCCTTTGTGCATTTTCCTGTACATCTAGACAAAGAGAGTCTCACATGTGTACAACCTCAGGCAATTTGTTCAGCTTGAAATTTAATAAAGCAGCAGATGGAACATTAGTCTCGCATGTAAAGTTTTCATTAAACAGACATTGTCCATGTTATAGTACAGAATGTGCCTTTGTGCATTTTCCTGTACATCTAGACAAAGAGAGTCTCACATGTGTACAACCTCAGGCAATTTGTTCAGCTTGAAATTTAATAAAGCAGCAGATGGAACATTAGTCTCGCATGTAACGTTTTCATTAAACAGACGTTGTCCAAGTTATAGTACAGAACGTGCCTTTGTGAATTTTCATGTACATCTAGACAAAGAGAGTCTCACATGTGTACAACCTCAGGCAATTTGTTCAGCTTGAAATTTAATAAAGCAACAGATGGAACATTAGTCTCGCATGAAACATTTTCATTAAACAGACGCTGTCCATGTTATAGTACAGAATGTGCCTTTGTGCATTTTCCTGTACATTTAGACAAAGAGAGTCTCACATGTGTACAACCTCAGGCAATTTGTTCAGCTTGAAATTTAATAAAGCAGCAGATGGAACATTAGTCTCGCATGTAACGTTTTCATTAAACAGACGTTGTCCAAGTTATAGTACAGAAAGTGCCTTTGTGAATTTTCATGTACATCTAGACAAAGAGAGTCTCACAACAGTACAACCTCAGGCAATTTGTTCAGCTTGAAATTTAATAAAGCAACAGATGGAACGACACTCTCGCATGTAACGTTTTCATTAAACAGACGCTGTCCATGTTATAGTACAGAATGTGCCTTTGTGCATTTTCCTGTACATCTAGACAAAGAGAGTCTCACATGTGTACAACCTCAGGCAATTTGTTCAGCTTGAAATTTAATAAAGCAGCAGATGGAACATTAGTCTCGCATGTAAAGTTTTCATTAAACAGACATTGTCCATGTTATAGTACAGAATGTGCCTTTGTGCATTTTCCTGTACATCTAGACAAAGAGAGTCTCACAACAGTGGCAATTTGTTCAGCTTGAAATTTAATAAAGCAGCAGATGGAACATTAGTCTCGCATGTAACGTTTTCATTAAACAGACGTTGTCCAAGTTATAGTACAGAAAGTGCCTTTGTGAATTTTCATGTACATCTAGACAAAGAGAGTCTCACAACAGTGGCAATTTGTTCAGCTTGAAATTTAATAAAGCAGCAGATGGAACATTAGTCTCGCATGTAACGTTTTCATTAAACAGACGTTGTCCAAGTTATAGTACAGAAAGTGCCTTTGTGAATTTTCATGTACATCTAGACAAAGAGAGTCTCACAACAGTACAAGCTCAGGGATTTTGTTCAGCTTGAAATTTAATAAAGCAACAGATGGAACGACACTCTCGCATGTAACGTTTTCATTAAACAGACGCTGTCCATGTTATAGTACAGAATGTGCCTTTGTGCATTTTCCTGTACATCTAGACAAAGAGAGTCTCACATGTGTACAACCTCAGGCAATTTGTTCAGCTTGAAATTTAATAAAGCAGCAGATGGAACATTAGTCTCGCATGTAAAGTTTTCATTAAACAGACATTGTCCATGTTATAGTACAGAATGTGCCTTTGTGCATTTTCCTGTACATCTAGACAAAGAGAGTCTCACATGTGTACAACCTCAGGCAATTTGTTCAGCTTGAAATTTAATAAAGCAGCAGATGGAACATTAGTCTCGCATGTAACGTTTTCATTAAACAGACGTTGTCCAAGTTATAGTACAGAAAGTGCCTTTGTGAATTTTCATGTACATCTAGACAAAGAGAGTCTCACAACAGTACAACCTCAGGCAATTTGTTCAGCTTGAAATTTAATAAAGCAGCAGATGGAACATTAGTCTCGCATGTAAAGTTTTCATTAAACAGACATTGTCCATGTTATAGTACAGAATGTGCCTTTGTGCATTTTCCTGTACATCTAGACAAAGAGAGTCTCACATGTGTACAACCTCAGGCAATTTGTTCAGCTTGAAATTTAATAAAGCAGCAGATGGAACATTAGTCTCGCATGTAACGTTTTCATTAAACAGACGTTGTCCAAGTTATAGTACAGAATGTGCCTTTGTGAATTTTCATGTACATCTAGACAAAGAGAGTCTCACAACAGTACAAGCTCAGGGATTTTGTTCAGCTTGAAATTTAATAAAGCAGCAGATGGAACATTAGTCTCGCATGTAACGTTTTCATTAAACAGACGCTGTCCATGTTATAGTACAGAATGTGCCTTTGTGCATTTTCCTGTACATCTAGACAAAGAGAGTCTCACATGTGTACAACCTCAGGCAATTTGTTCAGCTTGAAATTTAATAAAGCAGCAGATGGAACATTAGTCTCGCATGTAAAGTTTTCATTAAACAGACATTGTCCATGTTATAGTACAGAATGTGCCTTTGTGCATTTTCCTGTACATCTAGACAAAGAGAGTCTCACATGTGTACAACCTCAGGCAATTTGTTCAGCTTGAAATTTAATAAAGCAGCAGATGGAACATTAGTCTCGCATGTAACGTTTTCATTAAACAGACGTTGTCCAAGTTATAGTACAGAAAGTGCCTTTGTGAATTTTCATGTACATCTAGACAAAGAGAGTCTCACAACAGTACAAGCTCAGGGATTTTGTTCAGCTTGAAATTTAATAAAGCAGCAGATGGAACATTAGTCTCGCATGTAACGTTTTCATTAAACAGACGTTGTCCAAGTTATAGTACAGAAAGTGCCTTTGTGAATTTTCATGTACATCTAGACAAAGAGAGTCTCACAACAGTACAAGCTCAGGGATTTTGTTCAGCTTGAAATTTAATAAAGCAACAGATGGAACATTAGTCTCGCATGAAACATTTTCATTAAACAGACGCTGTCCATGTTATAGTACAGAATGTGCCTTTGTGCATTTTCCTGTACATTTAGACAAAGAGAGTCTCACATGTGTACAACCTCAGGCAATTTGTTCAGCTTGAAATTTAATAAAGCAGCAGATGGAACATTAGTCTCGCATGTAACGTTTTCATTAAACAGACGTTGTCCAAGTTATAGTACAGAAAGTGCCTTTGTGAATTTTCATGTACATCTAGACAAAGAGAGTCTCACAACAGTACAACCTCAGGCAATTTGTTCAGCTTGAAATTTAATAAAGCAACAGATGGAACGACACTCTCGCATGTAACGTTTTCATTAAACAGACGCTGTCCATGTTATAGTACAGAATGTGCCTTTGTGCATTTTCCTGTACATCTAGACAAAGAGAGTCTCACATGTGTACAACCTCAGGCAATTTGTTCAGCTTGAAATTTAATAAAGCAGCAGATGGAACATTAGTCTCGCATGTAAAGTTTTCATTAAACAGACATTGTCCATGTTATAGTACAGAATGTGACTTTGTGCATTTTCCTGTACATCTAGACAAAGAGAGTCTCACAACAGTGGCAATTTGTTCAGCTTGAAATTTAATAAAGCAGCAGATGGAACATTAGTCTCGCATGTAACGTTTTCATTAAACAGACGTTGTCCAAGTTATAGTACAGAAAGTGCCTTTGTGAATTTTCATGTACATCTAGACAAAGAGAGTCTCACAACAGTGGCAATTTGTTCAGCTTGAAATTTAATAAAGCAGCAGATGGAACATTAGTCTCGCATGTAACGTTTTCATTAAACAGACGTTGTCCAAGTTATAGTACAGAAAGTGCCTTTGTGAATTTTCATGTACATCTAGACAAAGAGAGTCTCACAACAGTACAAGCTCAGGGATTTTGTTCAGCTTGAAATTTAATAAAGCAACAGATGGAACGACACTCTCGCATGTAACGTTTTCATTAAACAGACGCTGTCCATGTTATAGTACAGAATGTGCCTTTGTGCATTTTCCTGTACATCTAGACAAAGAGAGTCTCACATGTGTACAACCTCAGGCAATTTGTTCAGCTTGAAATTTAATAAAGCAGCAGATGGAACATTAGTCTCGCATGTAAAGTTTTCATTAAACAGACATTGTCCATGTTATAGTACAGAATGTGCCTTTGTGCATTTTCCTGTACATCTAGACAAAGAGAGTCTCACATGTGTACAACCTCAGGCAATTTGTTCAGCTTGAAATTTAATAAAGCAGCAGATGGAACATTAGTCTCGCATGTAACGTTTTCATTAAACAGACGTTGTCCAAGTTATAGTACAGAACGTGCCTTTGTGAATTTTCATGTACATCTAGACAAAGAGAGTCTCACAACAGTACAAGCTCAGGGATTTTGTTCAGCTTGAAATTTAATAAAGCAACAGATGGAACATTAGTCTCGCATGAAACATTTTCATTAAACAGACGTTGTCCAAGTTATAGTACAGAAAGTGCCTTTGTGAATTTTCATGTACATCTAGACAAAGAGAGTCTCACATGTGTACAACAGTGGCAATTTGTTCAGCTTGAAATTTAATAAAGCAGCAGATGGAACATTAGTCTCGCATGTAACGTTTTCATTAAACAGACTTTGTCCATGTTATAGTACAGAATGTGCCTTTGTGAATTTTCATGTACATCTAGACAAAGAGAGTCTCACAACAGTACAAGCTCAGGGATTTTGTTCAGCTTGAAATTTAATAAAGCAGCAGATGGAACATTAGTCTCGCATGTAACGTTTTCATTAAACAGACGCTGTCCATGTTATAGTACAGAATGTGCCTTTGTGCATTTTCCTGTACATCTAGACAAAGAGAGTCTCACATGTGTACAACCTCAGGCAATTTGTTCAGCTTGAAATTTAATAAAGCAGCAGATGGAACATTAGTCTCGCATGTAAAGTTTTCATTAAACAGACATTGTCCATGTTATAGTACAGAATGTGCCTTTGTGCATTTTCCTGTACATCTAGACAAAGAGAGTCTCACATGTGTACAACCTCAGGCAATTTGTTCA
>JBBPBX010044753.1:0-19544 GCA_038048925.1 Garcialebias charrua
TCGGCGGCTAGAGCGTCTTTATAAAAAATCCGGTCTCACAATTCACAAGGAACTTTATGCAAACCACCTCATCCATTACAAGAACAGTATTTCTCAAGCCAAATCCAGCTACTTCTCAGACATCATCAGTTCTAATGTTGGTAATTCAAAAACATTGTTCTCTCTCCTCCACCGTTCTGTCTCATCTCCTAACTCCCTGCCCTCTCACATGGTTTCCACAGAATTTTGCAACTCCATTATGTCATATTTCAATGAAAAGATTATTTCAATTCATAAACACCTTGGACCAAATACTGCCCCCAGCATCCTTGTTGAACTCCCCCCTCCCTCCCTCCCTTTCTCTGTCTTCTCCCTCCCCCCTGCTGATAACATTGCAGACATTATCAGCAAGTCCAAGTCCTCATCCTGTCAACTTGACCCATTCCCCACAGTTCTTGTTAAATCCTGTCTCCCGTCTCTGCTCCCTATCATCACTAATATCATCCACTCCTCCCTAACCTCTGGCATTGTTCCCACAGCCTTCAAATCTGCTGCCATCACCCCCATCATCAAGAAACCAGGTCTTGACTTCACCAACTTCAGTAATCTTCGTCCGATCTCCAATCTGCCCTTCATCTCCAAGATCCTTGAAAAAACTGTTGCTAGTCAACTTCACTCTCACCTGTCCAACAACAACATTTATGAAGAGTTTCAATCTGGATTTCGCCCCCACCATAGCACCGAAACAGCCCTAGTAAAAATCACTAACGACCTTCTTCTTGCTGCTGACTCTGGTCTTCTGTCCATCCTCATTCTTCTTGATCTAAGTTCTGCCTTCGACACCATCTGTCATTCTATCCTCCTCAACAGACTAACCTCCATTGGCATCTCAGGTACCCCGTTAGACTGGTTCACCTCCTATCTCTCTGACCGCACTCAATTCATTCAGCTTAAATCCTTCCGTTCCCAGTCTTCCCCTGTCTCCACGGGTGTCCCCCAAGGCTCTGTCCTCGGACCCCTCCTCTTCATCATTTACCTCCTTCCTCTAGGCCACATCTTCCGCAAACACGGCATCCATTTCCACTGCTATGCTGATGACACGCAGCTCTACTTGTCATCAAAACCAAACTCCACCCACCCACCCTCCATCCTCACCGACTGTCTCAACGAGCTAAATCACTGGTTTTCTAACAATTTCCTTCAACTAAACAGCAACAAAACAGAAGTCATTCTCGTCGGTACCAAAAACTCTATTTCAAAATCAGAACATCTTCTCGTCCCCCTTAACAACTCTCTGCTATCCCCCTCCCCTCAGGTCAAGAGCCTCGGTGTCATCCTCGACACCACTCTCTCCTTCACTTCACACATCAACAATATTACTCGGTCTGCCTATTTCCACCTCCGTAATATTAACCGTCTCCGTCCTTCTCTCACGCCCCGCTCCACAGCCATCCTGGTGCACAGTCTTGTGACTTCCCGTATTGACTACTGCAACTCCCTTCTCTACGGCCTCCCCAACAAATCTCTCCACAAGTTACAGATGGTCCAGAACTCAGCTGCCCGTGTCATCACTCAAACCTCCTACTATGATCACATCACTCCTGTCCTGCAGCAGCTCCACTGGCTCCCGGTTAAATCACGCATCATCTTCAAAATTCTACTCCTCACGTTCAAAGCTATCCACAACCTTGCCCCTCCTTATCTATCTGACCTCCTACAAATCTCCATCCCATCACGCTCTCTCAGGTCCTCCTCTTCACTACAACTCCATGTACCCTCTGCCCGCCTCTCCACCATGGGGAGCAGGGCCTTCACCTGCTCTGCCCCTCACCTCTGGAACGCTCTACCGCCCGACCTTCGAAACACCACCTCCCTTTCTCTGTTCAAGACTGCCCTGAAAACACATCTCTTTAGACTAGCTTATCATTAACTTTACTAAATGTATTTTTATCTTCCATTTTATATCCTTTATGTATTTTATATTTCAATTTGTCGCTGATAATGTTTGCTCTGTATTCACTGTGTTGGTTTGTTAAGTGTCCTTGGGTGTCATGAAAGGCGCTTTTAAATAAAATGATTATTATTATATTATATTATTATATACATATATATATATACATATACATATACATATATTACATATATATATATATATATATATATATAAATACATACAGTATATATACTATACATGTATATATACATATATACATACATATATAAAGGCATTACCCTTCACATATTGTATGCTCTAACAAACCGTGAAGTAGTGAGGGACTACTGTATTCCTGCAGTGATAACTGTCAGTGGTGTAAATAAAATGTCCACACTGTTGGCAGATGAAGTTAACAGGACCTGAGCGCTGCCATCTTGTGTTTTTTGGAACAAGTCCCTTCAAGTCAGGACTTCATCGCCTCGCCTTCGCCGCCTCAGTTTGATTTGGGAACAGGCCAAGATGATGAGGGGGTCTGAAGCCAACGCACCCGAGAAGCATGGTAGCAACAGCCCAACAACTGGACATGTGAGGTGAGTCAGCTTGGCTGCACAATATTGTGACAAGGTGACGACAAATGTTCAGTGCGGTCACTCAGTCGCTGGATTAAACAATAAACAATGGATTTATGATCAATGGAAGACAGATGGATTATGACAAACAGTATCTTACAAAGACTGAGTGAGTTTTTCTTGGTTTGAAAATGATACGAGACATCTGTCACACATTCTGCTCCACGTGTTGTGATGCTCGCTTCGTTTCTGAAAGCTCGTCTACACGAGGCGTAACAAACTGCATCCATGACTTCTGAACGATCAGAGGAAATATATCAACAAAACTGTTTTTAAGGTTAGAGAAACAAAGATCAGAACATACAAGATAAGAACTATCTACAAGAAATGACGTGTCAGCACTTAAAAAGAAGAAGAGAGGCAAGGTGTGTTGTTGACTGTTACCTTCACATGGAGGAGGCAGGACCTAAAAGTTGTACTGAAGGCTTATTACAGCTTCAACTTCCAGGTTCCAATCAAAAGTTTTCAGTCAGTTTCTTTATTGTCATTCACATAAATTTTCCAATTTAACAACCAAATAACTTTGGCGTGCAGACTACAGAATCGAAACAAGGTAAGAGTTTTGTTTCATAAGGGGGAGAGGTTGACAGATGTTCCTAAAAATAGAGAGGCTGAAATTGGTCCCTAAAAATACTAGGTTGTAAATGATTCCCAATAATGACTAGGTTGGAAAATGTTCCTAGAAATAACTAATTAACTAATAGAGGGTAAATACATTTTACTATATAAAGCATCATAAGGAGAACTGATTAATTGGCGTTAGAAACAAAATCCACTTGCGTCGATATTGAGGCGGCATCGGTCTTGAACGTTTATTTTCTTTAATCATGTCATGGAGGAAGGCGTATCAGTGCAAGCATATTCCTAAATAGGAAGACAATTTAGGAAAGGGTTAGTTCATTAGTTATACAGAGGTTATAGATTCGGAATGGACCAAATTGTCACTCTCACAGCATGAGGCGTCTTAAAGGTTCATTATCGAGAACCACATTGACATTTGTATATGAGCAATTAACAACAATATTTTTTCCTCTGTGAACTGTGTGTGAAGCAGATCTCTAGGATGGGGGCGCCCCTTGGAAATGTTTTCTGGCCTGCAGGCTCAAACCACTCAAACCTGAAGTGGACCTGATCAGAGGGTGTTTAGGAATATGGTGGTCCTATAGATTTATACGGAATTGACTTGACTGGATGACATGTGACTTATTGACTCAGGAAGAAGGTGTATATAACCACAGGTGTACAATGTTTTGTGAATTATGCTCTGCCGCCGCATGCTATGTTACTTTTATGTGTAATTCTGCTATAAGCTGAGTGAAAAGGTACAGTATTTTTGTAAGTATGAACCACCTCAAACTACTCATAATTAACCCTAATGAAGATTAAGTCTCTCCCAAACCCAACTAACATGCATGATTCATTCTTTGTACTACTGATTTATAATTTATTGGGTGTTGTTTGCTGTGGACATGATTCTGCTTATTATAGGTGGTTCCTGGAAATGCTCCAGCTGAGGGGGTGAGGATGGAACTCTATTTTTGTTTTATTGCACATTTCCGGGTACAAATTTTAATATAACATTGGAGAAATTGGCTTACGTTTTAGAATCTGACTTATCAGCACCATTGTGAGTGGGTTTATGGATAGACAGTAGAGAGTAATTTAACTCACATGGATTTACCCACGTTCGGGCCTTCTCTCAGATGAGTGAATTGGGTTAAACCAAGAAGGCCCTGTTGTAGTCTAACAAGTCGAAAGTTTGTGGTTTAGGTTTTCTCAACAGATTCCAAAGGAGGCAAGACCAGACAGCCCTGGTCAGTACGGACCCGTGTGGGGTCGCTGAACGCACATCACAGGCAGTGCGTGTCAATGCCAGGGGATCCACACGGTTCAGTGTGCACCTGCCCGGGAACCAGGCAGGAACTAGGAGGCCAGGCTGAACATCAAGACCTCGTAAATTGAACTTTTACACCCTGATAGACCCAAAACAGCCGAGTTTAGTTGCGTGCCGGCTCTGAAGGACTTTGTTAAATTGGGCCACTCGGTGTTGGAACAGCCACATATAGTACAGACACCTAGAGAGATAAAAACACTACATATTAGAGTCTCACACAACACAAAGAAAACTTGGGGACATAGGAGGATTCAATATCCCCAAGCAACGCCAGGGGTCTGCCCTGAGTAGCTGTTCCAGGGGTCTGCCCTGAGTAGCTGTTCCAGGGAAATGTACCTGTGTACGTGTGGCACATTTCAATTGTTGATTGATGTTTTGTTTCCTACTTTCATGCTCAATTTTTCTATTTTTGCTCTGTTTTGTAAGGGGACGACTATGTTGCTGTCGGAGGAGGAACCAGGTCTAGACTTCAGTGGAATCAAATTAGTATTTTGCACGCTTACACACTTGCTTGAAATTATATTTTACACACAAATTTGAATTTCATCCTTTAATATTTTGATCTTTGACTTTATTATTACTTATCACCATACTCCAAGATCTATTAGCTTGAATTTATCACCTCTCAGAATAAGCCAGGGAAAGATGTGGACCTCAGGAATTGAGGTCCAAAGGGGGATTGTTGTAAAAATAAAATTAATTGTTATCCTCATATAGCAACGTATTTGATCAACTCATGTATCAGCTTATGTTTACCTGACATTGTTGTTTCACTGAAAGTGCATGTGTTCAGTGTTGTGTTCATGTGCATGTGTTCAGTTCCTGTATAACCAGAAGAGTGCTCGCCTTAGTCTACACTAATGTAAAGGGGGCGTACACGGCGAAGACACGCCCACCGCTCGGAGCTTCCGATCACTGCTCTCTGATCCTGGCTCCAAGACAGCTTCCCCCGCTGAGACGCTCCAAGCCGGAACAAAGAGAGATCAAGCTGTGGCGTCAAGATAGTACCCCCATGCTGAAAGACTGTTTTGAGAAGACAGACTGGTCTGTTTTCAGGGAAGCAGCTACTGATGGGAGCTCAGTTGACCTGGAACTTTATGCGTCCTCAGTCCTGGGTTACATTAGTACATGCTCTGAAAATGTATCCATAAAAAAATATGTTAAATCTTACCCGAATCGGAAACCCTGGTTAAATAAAGAAGTCCGCGCCTTACTAGCAGCCAGGGACAATGCATTCAAGTCCGGAGATAAAGAGGAGCTGAGAAAGAGCAGGAAAGAACTGGTGGATGGCATTAAGAAGGCCAAGGCCACGTATGCACAGAGGATCGAGGGACAGTTCACCTCACAAGACCCACGGAGCATGTGGAAGGGTATTAAATGCATAACAGATTACAAAGGCAAGAACAAACAATGTCCCAAGGACCCATCTCTGCCTGATGCCCTCAATAAGTTTTATGCACGTTTTGATGATCCAAACAGACCAGCTAGCACCAGACTCACCTCATCACCAGATGAAGAGCATCTCAGAGTGACCGCAGCAGAAGTGAGAGGCAGTCTCAGAAGGATCAACCCTCATAAAGCAACCGGACCAGACAACATCCCAGGGAAAGTTCTGAAGGAATGTGCGGACCAGCTCTGTGAGGTGCTGGCTGACATCTTCACCACCTCACTTGCACTGGAGTCAGTTCCCACCTGCCTGAAGACCGCGACCATCATCCCAGTCCCAAAGAGCTCCACAGTGACTGGTCTGAATGACTATAGACCAGTGGCCCTCACCCCGATAGTCGCTAAATGTTTTGAGAAACTGGTCATGTCCCACATCAAGGCAACCGTCAACATCAACGAGGACCCTCATCAATATGCATACCGCGAGAACCGATCAACAGAGGACGCCATCTCTTCCGTGGTCCACACTGCTCTCACCCACCTGGATCAGAAGGACTCATACGTGCGTCTGCTCTTTGTGGACTTCACATCTGCCTTCAACACCATGATCCCCCAAACTCTGATAGACAAACTATCCACACTTGGACTAAGCCCCTCCATTTGTAACTGGGTACTAGACTTCTTAACAGACAGACCACAGTCCGTGAAGATCCACAACTTCTCCTCCTCCACCATAACCCTCAGCACTGGCTCTCCTCAAGGATGTGTGCTGAGCCCCCTTCTGTTCACTCTGCTCACATATGATTGTACAGCCACACTTCCAGGCTGTCATATTGTTAAGTTTGCAGATGATACAGCGGTGGTGGGATGCATCACAAACAATGATGAGTCCAGCTACAGACAGGAGGTGGAACACCTGGAGAGCTGGTGCAAAGAGAATAATCTTCACATGAATGTGAAGAAGACAAAGGAGATGATTGTGGACTTCAGAAGGAACAAACACACCCATGCCCCACTGAACATAGGTGGATCTGCAGTGGAAGTGGTCTCCAGCTACAAATACTTGGGTGTACACTTGAATGATAACCTCAGCTGGAGCAACAACACCACCAGCCTGATCAAGAAAGGTCATCAGAGACTCTACTTCCTCAGACGGCTGAGACGAGCTGGTCTGAGCAGCCCAGTTCTCACCTCCTTCTACAGGTGTGCAGTGGAGAGCATCCTGTGCTCCAGCATCAACGTGTGGCATGGAGGCTGCACAGTTGCAGAGAGGAAAGCTCTACAGAGAGTGGTGAAGGCTGCACAGAAGTCTGTTGGAGTCAGTCTCCCCACCATCACAGACATTTACACCTCCAGATGCAGGAAAAGAGCCACCTGCATCATGAAAGACCTCACTCACCCAGCACACTCACTCTTTGCCCCACTCCCCTCAGGACGGAGGTTGAGGAGCATCAAATGTAGAACCACTAGACTGAGGAACAGCTTCTACCCTGAGGCTGTTAGACTCATGAATGAATAAATAAAAATAAAATAAAAATAACACTGCAAAATATCACATCATGCTGATGCTGATCTGTTTTCTTGTTGCTGTGTTCATCTGTGACCATCTGCTCATACAGACTCATGTTCGTGCTGCTGTTTATAATGATGTTTTTTTCCACTATATTAGGGCTTAGTGTATTACTAGTTGATGTTTTTCTTAGTTAATTCTAGACGTTATTACTGTTTTTCTCTTGCATTTGTTGTTGGATGTAACTGGGACCCCGTGTACATAATCTCGTTTTCATCACATGTATCACATGCGGTGCAAATGACAATAAAGACTCTCTGACTCTGACTCACACAAAGCACATAACTCAGGGAGGTGTAAGAAGATTCTGGAAGCCCAAGAGAATGCACAAACACATACATTAGGGAGTGGTGAAGAACCTTCTAGGAGATAAAATCTGAACAGGTTATACCAAAAAACTAGGAGCTTCCCTAAGTGAGAATATAAAAGACCAGATACTTCCTCCTTCAGACAAGACAACGCAGATCGACCACAACTGAGGGAACTTCTGAACAGGTTGTATGGTTGGGTTGTCTTCCATTAAATGCACATTTAATGATCTCACATGACTCTGTGTTCATTGTACTTTAATCAATAATCATAATTAAAGTGGGTTTGGATTTTCAAGTACCTTTTCTGTCGTGTTTTCACTCCAGCATTCGATCCAAAGAGAAACTAAAAACCAACTCGAGCGGAAAGTATGCTGTAATCCGTAACAAATGCCATCTGTTTTGCATTTCAGGTAAAGGTGTCGTTTCTTCGCCCGAGCCCTACCCTACCCGAGCCCTACCCGACTTCGGGTAGGGTAGGGCCATATTTTTGCGTTTGATTGGCGGGCCGGGTCGGGCTCGGGCTTTGATGTGGTTTTTTTTAATCATACAGCACAAACAAAACTAAATAAAAATGCACACAATATAAAATTGTTTTAATCTGCTTGTAAAGAATATAAGGCAGTAAGTTTACTGATGAGGAAATAATTAATAGAGTGAATTTAGATGGTGAAAACCGCAGCGCAGCCACTAAATTGCGCAACTCAGCCCCGCCCACCCTGCTTTGTAACATGTAACATGTAAGCCATGTAAGTAGAAAAACTTCTTGACCGATTTTTAAATATATTTATAATTTTGTATTTAAGCAACTAAATCCAGATTTATTTGGCAGGTTCACAGCTGAAGAGGCTGCGCAGCTGACGGCCGCTCCGGCCGGCGCAAACAAAGCCATCTTGATATATGCACGTTTTATTTTGTTCATGTTTGTGCAGTTCTTATAAATATATTTGTGATACTTTTTATTGTTCTTTATCACTGTTACTGTTATAATTCAAGCCAGGTTGTGCTATATAGGCTGTTTTCGACCATTATTTTTTTTAGCGCTTAAAGGTGCTATGTGTAACTTTCTGCAGAGCTCAGAACTTTGAAAAATTTTCAACAGGCAAAGCATCTGATCCCTCCCCCTCAGGCTCTGAGGGGGAGGCTCTGCTGAAGTTCAAATTCAAGCTCTGTTTTTATTGGCTGATTCAAATTCAAGCTCTGCTTTTATTGGCTGGTTACAAACTCTGTTTTTATTGGCTGGAAAATGGCGGGTCACTCTGTGTTTTTAGTGTTTTTATAAATGCTGATAGAGAAGCAAGGGGACTATAGTTTTTTTCAGAGATTACTTTGTCTAACATCAGTTTGTCAGTAGATAGTGACAGAGTGAAGAAATATGTTAAAAATATATTGTTTGAAAAGTTACAGACTACATTACAATCTTACATACCCCAGCTTTAATAAAGCTTAATAAATAAACGTAGTGTTTTTTTTTTTTTTTTTTATCGGGTAGGGTCGGGTCGGGCGGTGATTTCTAGGAAATGAGCGGGCTCCCTCGGGCTTGGGTAATTAAACTAAGGGCTCGGGTAGGGTAGGGCCGTGGATTTCCGGCCCTATGACAGCTCTAATTTCAGGTAGTCCTCGGGTTACAACGTTTCGTTTTTTTTCTTTTTTTCAACCTTTATTTATACAGGCTAGCCTCGTTGAGCCACGGGGACTCATTTACAAGAGGGACCTGTCTCACTCACACCCAGGGTCAATTTAGAGTTACCAATCAGCCTAACATGCATGTTTTTGGACTGTGGGAGGAAACCGGAGCACCCGGAGAAAACCCACGCATGCACGGAGAGAACATGCAAACTCCACCCAGAAAGGCCCCCGGACCGGGATTTGAACCGGGGACCTGCTCGCTGAGAGGCAGCAGCTCTACCAGTTGTGCCACCGTGCTGCCACGCATCTCCCATTTACTATGAAAAGCCTTATTTCAAATTACGCGGTTTTACGTCATAAACGTCGTAATGCAGCGGTGGAAGAATATTATACTGTACGCCGCTCTGGACCAAGGAGGACGGCACAGCATTCCAGAAGGCCATTAACTCTTTTTGCCCTTCATTATGGCTCCCAAATGTAAGGAAGACTCTTCTGATGAGAGACAGCAGGCGCAATTCGTGGCAGTGGCAGCTGCCGCGACCTGCCACCGGAAGTGCCGCGACTGCCACCGGAAGTGCCGCGAAGGCTGCCGCGAAGACTGCCACGGCCACCGGGGCTGCCACGAAGGCTGCCACGGCCACCGGGGCTGCCGCGAAGACTGCCACGGCCACCGGGGCTGCCACGAAGGCTGCCACGGCCACCGGGGCTGCCGCGAAGACTGCCACGGCCACCGGGGCTGCCGCGAAGACTGCCACGAAGGCTGCCACGGCCGCGAAGGTTGCCACGGCCACCGAATCTCAAAGTGCCACGAAGGTTGCCACAGGGTGCCACCGGAACTGTCTTCCACAGACCACAAGGTGCCACTAGCTGTCACAGACTTTGTCAGATCATCTTCCACAGCAATTTTGTGCAAAACTATTGCCGTTTTGTGTAAAAAAAAAAAAAAAAAAAATAATAATTAATTAATTAATTAAATAAATAAATAAATGCTTCATCTTTATTGTATGTCCTTCAAAAATGACCTTCTGACGATGATGATTATATTATTTAATAAACACAGAACAACCTGTAATAGTGCATTTAGGAAACATGTCTAAAATAGTGCTTTGTGTGTAGGATGACTAAAAAAATACATATTTCTTTTTTTAAATTACAGTTAAAATTACTTATTGGTGTGCCACAGACTGCCACCAGATGCCACCACTACTGTCACCTGCCACGTCACCTGCCACCACTACTGGCACCTGCCACGTCACCTGCCACCACTACTGTCACCTGCCACGTCACGTGCCACCACTACTGTCACCTGCCACGTCACGTGCCACCACTACTGTCACCTGCCACGTCACGTGCCACCACTACTGGCACCTGCCACGTCACGTGCCACCACTACTGGCACCTGCCACGTCACCTGCCACCACTACTGTCACCTGCCACGTCACGTGCCACCACTACTGTCACCTGCCACGTCACGTGCCACCACTACTGTCACCTGCCACGTCACGTGCCACCACTACTGGCACCTGCCACGTCACGTGCCACCACTACTCTCACCTGCCACTGATCATAGGTGTCATTCCCATGCCACAAGATGGCCAGAGTGTTGCAGAGCTGCCACGGGTGCTGCCAGTTTTGGGGGATGCCGTTGCAACATTTTGTAAGACGTGCTACTTATATTGCCTGTAATAATATATTTATTTGGCACATTAACCATGTGAGACATTTAATATTTTTTCGTAAAAGTACTACATGTATGGCAGCTAACATAGATTATAGTTAATTTCATTACATAAATTAATTTTTTTCTGTAAACATAAAACTTATACAGTAATTATTAGTTTCTGTTTACACATTTTACATAGTAATAACACTGCATTGTAAAAGAAGTGTTCATCTTTTAGTTCACACTGTTGTGTATTTTTCTTGATTTAATTTTTAGTTTTTTTCTTTGAGTCCCAGTTGCTCCAGACCATCATGGGGAACAAAGAGGTGGAAAAGCAATTTCTTTATGTTAGTTTCAGTTAAGTTTTTGTTGTGTTCTCCCCTACATTTCTATGTGTTTTGGGGGCTGATCAGCTATTATTTAAGTTTCCATTTGTGTCCTTTATGTAAGTCTGTATGTTTGTGTTCTCAGTCTGAATAAAGTATTGTTACCCTGACCTCTTGAAATTTGCCCCATTTTGTGACTTCTTTATGTACCCAAAATTGTGTATTGAGGTTAAGTAACAAAATATTATATTTGAAACCAAACCTGTGCCTGACTGTCCTTTTACTGCATGGTCCATCACACTGTGCACATCCCTCCTCGCTCTATTTCAGATAGAAATAGGCTCCAGCAATAAAAACAAACAGTGAATTTGGTTGCAATGTCTTTATTTACAAAGGCTACTCAAATCTAGCAAACACCTTCATGTTCCTGTCATCACAAATTTCTCTGCAGAACTTTTCATGGTCCTCCTTCATTTTGAAAATAAAAGAGAATTGTTCTGCTGGAGAACTTTCATTCATTTCCTCAGTCCAGCTGTTGAGGGCCTGGAGAGCTTCTTCCTTGTCTTGATCATCATAATCAAGGACAGCAGGAAGTGTAACCTGGCCAACAAATATTTGGTTTTTGCACCATTCTGCCGCAGCATGGCTGTCTCTCAAGATTGAGCTTCCCTGCAGAAAAATATGTTGATTAATATGTTTATTATGTGAATACTGTTACCTGTAAATATTACACCTTGGCAATTCAATCTATTTTAAGATATACTTTTAAATTACATTATAAATGTGTCAATGCAATTCCTGTGTCCTTTAACCTGGGTTTCAAAACCATGTGCACTAAAATACCTATGCAAATTTTTGAAGTGTTTTTGTAGCAAGTGTCTGATTATAATTTTTGACCTTTTCTGGTGTTGTTTCTTCTTGTTTTTCTTTTTGTTCTTCTTCTACTTTGTCTCTGTTAATAAAATAAAGAAATGCATAAATAGACAGTCTTGCAATCTAGCATGCCCGTGGTATCTTTGGGACAACACTAATGTTATTTACCTAAAAATTTCCATGACTCTGTCCTGAAGAACAATTTCCGCTTGGTAGCGGCAAAGATTGCCTCTTCTTTGCAGCCACTGGATCACAACCTAGAATGCATTTCAAGAACACCTGTTGTAAAATTACTAATTGCATGGTATTTATATGTTGAACTACCATACAATAAAATATACTGTGGTGGATACTCCTACAACCACACCAAGATATTATTTTATTTCTCAGTAAATCTCAGTTTGAAATGACAACATAACTTAAGCAAAATTAACTGTAGAGAAAATGTTTTTATGCTTTAAATTTTGTTTTTTTGTCATGTACACTTACATATTTGAATTTTTTAATTTTTTTTAAATTAATTTTATTTCATGCTGACAAGAGGGCAGTTGAAGTTTGAAGTTAATGGACAACACTTTCACAACAACACAGAAGGGGAAAGGAGTGGACTTTGATAAAATGTACAAATTTTTTAAGGTGTCCTCTCTTTCATTTTCACATTTTTATTAAAAAAATTAGTTTTTCAGTATTTTTTACTGTTTTGGTTTATTGGAATGTTACATTGCCATTGATTATTTCATATTACTGTACTCCACGCCTCTAGTCACCTTATTTTTGGCATCAGGTCAGATTGTGTTCTGTAAAATTTTAGTTAAGCACAAAAAGTTAATGTGTGAAATGCCAATATCAGAGTAGAATGTTACGCTTGTCCAAAAATATAATTTTTACAAGTCTTTATGAAACAGATTAATTGTTGTCAGTGTTTTCTCCATCACAAACACAGTAGCTTATAAATGTTACTGTGTTTTTTAATGTGATCGGGAATGATCACCAAGCCCAATCACATTTACAAACATAAAAATCTTATTAATGTAGAATTCTGTCATTTGTCAAGGCATTGATTTTAGACAAGACATTAAAGATGTGCAGACAGCCGGTATGAGGCTCACCTCTGGCAGAAGCACTTCTGTGATCATGTGTTGGTCAACACCTTCATTCCCGGTAACGTCCAGGATGTTTTGAAGTCGCTTGATGAGATTGTCTGTCTGTAAAAAATGAGAGGCTGTTGGATCAGTCTGTCAGTTTAATGTTACCATTTCTCTACTAACCTGAATGTGCCAGTAGTGGTGGCACGTGACGTGGCAGGTGACATGGCAGGGAACGTGGCAGGTGCCAGTAGTGGTGGCAGGGAACGTGGCAGGTGCCAGTAGTGGTGGCAGGGAACGTGGCAGGTGCCAGTAGTGGTGGCAGGTGACGTGGCAGGTGACATGGCAGGTGACAGTAGTGGTGGCAGGTGACGTGGCAGGTGACAGTAGTGGTGGCAGGTGACGTGGCAGGTGACATGGCAGGTGACAGTAGTGGTGGCACGTGACGTGGCAGGTGACAGTAGTGGTGGCAGGTGACGTGGCAGGTGACATGGCAGGTGACAGTAGTGGTGGCAGGTGACAGTGGCAGGTGACAGTAGTGGTGGCAGGTGACGTGGCAGGTGACATGGCAGGTGACAGTAGTGGTGGCAGGTGACGTGGCAGGTGACAGTAGTGGTGGCAGGTGACGTGGCAGGTGACAGTAGTGGTGGCAGGTGACGTGGCAGGTGACATGGCAGGTGACAGTAGTGGTGGCAGGTGACGTGGCAGGTGACAGTAGTGGTGGCAGGTGACGTGGCAGGTGACAGTAGTGGTGGCAGGTGACGTGGCAGGTGACAGTAGTGGTGGCAGGTGACGTGGCAGGTGACAGTAGTGGTGGCAGGTGACGTGGCAGGTGACAGTAGTGGTGGCAGGTGACGTGGCAGGTGACAGTAGTGGTGGCAGGTGACGTGGCAGGTGACAGTAGTGGTGGCAGGTGACGTGGCAGGTGACAGTAGTGGTGGCAGGTGACGTGGCAGGTGACAGTAGTGGTGGCAGGTGACGTGGCAGGTGACAGTAGTGGTGGCAGGTGACGTGGCAGGTGACAGTAGTGGTGGCAGGTGACGTGGCAGGTGACAGTAGTGGTGGCAGGTGACGTGGCAGGTGACAGTAGTGGTGGCAGGTGACGTGGCAGGTGACAGTAGTGGTGGCAGGTGACGTGGCAGGTGACAGTAGTGGTGGCAGGTGACGTGGCAGGTGACAGTAGTGGTGGCAGGTGACGTGGCAGGTGACAGTAGTGGTGGCAGGTGACGTGGCAGGTGACAGTAGTGGTGGCAGGTGACGTGGCAGGTGACAGTAGTGGTGGCAGGTGACGTGGCAGGTGACAGTAGTGGTGGCAGGTGACGTGGCAGGTGACAGTAGTGGTGGCAGGTGACGTGGCAGGTGACAGTAGTGGTGGCAGGTGACGTGGCAGGTGACATGGCAGGTGACAGTAGTGGTGGCAGGTGACAGTAGTGGGTGGCAGGTGACAGTAGTGGTGGCAGGTGACGTGGCAGGTGACAGTAGTGGTGGCAGGTGACATGGCAGGTGACAGTAGTGGTGGCAGGTGACATGGCAGGTGACAGTAGTGGTGGCAGGGACGTGGCAGGTGACAGTAGTGGTGGCAGGTGACATGGCAGGTGACAGTAGTGGTGGCACCTGTGGCATCTGGTGGCAGTCTGTGGCACACCAATAAGTAATTTTAACTGTAATTTAAAAAAAGAAATATGTATTTTTTTAGTCATCCTACACACAAAGCACTATTTTAGACATGTTTCCTAAATGCACTATTACAGGTTGTTCTGTGTTTATTAAATAATATAATCATCATCGTCAGAAGGTCATTTTTGAAGGACATACAATAAAGATGAAGCATTTATTTATTTATTTAATTAATTAATTATTTTTTTATTTTTTATTTTTTTTTACACAAAACGGCAATAGTTTTGCACAAAATTGCTGTGGAAGATGATCTGACAAAGTCTGTGACAGCTAGTGGCACCTTGTGGTCTGTGGAAGACAGTTCCGGTGGCACCCTGTGGCAACCTTCGTGGCACTTTGAGATTCGGTGGCCGTGGCAACCTTCGCGGCCGTGGCAGCCTTCGTGGCAGTCTTCGCGGCAGCCCCGGTGGCCGTGGCAGTCTTCGCGGCAGCCCCGGTGGCCGCGGCAGCCTTCGCGGCACTCTTCGCGGCACTTCCGGTGGCAGGTCGCGGCAGCTGCCACTGCCACGAATTGCGCTCGGCCCTGCTGCTTCTGATGGCAGTGCATCGAGGAAAAGGAAGGCCATCACCATGGAAGTAAAATTAGATATAAAGAGATTTGATAAGGGGGAAACAGCGACAAACATTAGCCGGTCACATGGACTTAGTCATTCGACTGTCGCTACGATTATCAAGGAAAGATCGTATCCTTGACCATGTGAAAGGATCTGCTCCTATGAAAGCGACAGTGATAACGAAGCAGCATAGTGGGCTTATTATTGAGATCGAAAGATTATTAGTGCTTTGGTTGGAAGACCAAAACCAACGGCGTAACCCAGTGAGCTGGTTATTCAGAAAGATAGGCAATTGTTCGAGGCATTGAAAAAAGAAAAGGGGGAAGGAAGTGAAGAGTTTGTGGCACTGGCCAGTAGTGGTTGTTTTTTGAGATTCTCTTGACTCACCTGCACCATCTCCTGCAGCTCCCTCCCAATAAGCCTGTCTCTCCCTCCCCTGCAATGCCCCTTCCAGTGTGCAAGCCAACCATAGGAGTAAAGGTAAGGAATTTTTCTTTTTTTTAATTATTATAGTACACTACTGTTTTTTTTTACGGTTTCATTTCATTATTAAACGTACTGTACAGTGTTTTATGTGGGTTTTTTGATAATTATGTAGGGTACTGTGTTAGGATAGGCTAAGTGCTTAGGCTACATGTACTGTATATGGTACAGTATGTTCCGACTTATGTCAAAAATCGGTTTACGCCACCGCATAGGAACGGATCAACGTCGTAAGTCGAGGACTATCTGTACATGGTTTTTCTAGCAGAAGTATTGATGCTGCGTTCCATTTACCTCGTATTGTGGGAATTTCCCAGTGGTAGATTGAAACCGGAACGCCCGCTCTAGTGGTAGCCTAAACTCCCACTCGTAAAGTGGGAGAATTTTTTCTGCTCCGTTTCGATTTCAAGATGGCGGATACTCGCGTCTTCAGGAAGTAAACACCTAAACTTTTACTAAAATACCATTCTAAAATGTTGCGTGTATTTAATCACACAATGAAGACGATTGTTTTTGTTTTCTTAGCTGTAAAGCCAGTTTTTCCCCAACGATTTACATTAAAGAATTAGAGAAAATATACTGTATATTAAATCAATTACCTTCGGCGCTCATCATCCTCCTCTGACATGTTCTGTGTCAGGAGTGCATATCTGGTTAGTAATTTATTATATTCGGAAACAGCAACAAAAACAAAGCGTGCGTCCATCTTGATTTTCCACTGGGAGAACTGGAACGTGTTAAGTGGTAGCTTAGGAAATGACGTCACTACCACTTCCCAGTTTCCAGAATACGAGGCAACTGGAACGCAGCAGGACATGAAGTGCTACAGCTAGCTGCTGCTATTTGAGCTTTTAGCTTAATCAAAATACTTTTGATTTAAAAAAATCATGCAATGTTAAATTGATAGTTAAGGTTTATTAAACTGTTTGCAGAGAGCTCTAAAACTGTAGAGGCCGTAACAACCATTTTAGTCTCAGAATAAACCGTCTACGACAGGTAAGACGTTCACTGCTTTAAACTTTTCCACAAACCATCCCTTCAAAACTTTTTTTAAAGCTACATAAGAAAAAGTAAATTTCACACAGACACATTAGTTTTATTTATTATGACACTTTTGAACTGAGTGAAAACAAATATACAAAATAAAAAGGTGACATAACTTCCACCTCATTCTTAACCATGAGCTCATCTTGATCTGTCAAACAGCATCAAGCGACACAAGATGACGTGAGCGAGGTGACCTCGTGCTGCACGCTTTAATAGAATAAAAGCTGTTTAGCGTACAAAGGCACAATCATTGTAAAGCATTTGAGTGCAGCAGCATCCAGGGGGACTGGAGAACTTTGTAAGCTCCATTAAGACCCAGGCGGAGTAAACTCTGAACCACCGAGTGATGCAGGAGACGGCCAGATGAACCTGAGGACGACAGCGTGTCCTTTCACACACTTCCAACTTCAGAGCGACGTGCAAAATCAAGGCGGGGAATGTGCAGAGCAAAAAGACGAAACAAGTTTTAAGAGGTAAACACCTCGTCAGCTGTGATTGTCAAGCAAAAAAAGGCCCATTTAGATAAAAAACAACAACAACAACAACAACAACAACAACAACAACAACAACAGTGATCAACTAGAAACAAAAGCAATCCCTCGTTTTCAACATACCACAAAACAAACATGATTCAGTAATCTTAAAACAACAACAATAAAAATATGGAATGTTTCCCTCATGATTATCTGGAGCAGAAGAAACAGGGCAGGACCTCGAGGCACTTAAAGAAACGTACAGCAGGAGTAAAGATTAGTGCAAAGCTGCTTCTTAAGGCAAACGAATGAAACGTGGAAATGATGGAAGAAGGCAGAGAGGTGAGCCAGGACGTCTGCAGAAGCTGCAGAAAGGCTTCAGATTCCAGTGCATGTCTGTCTTTGGTGTTGGAGGAGTTAAAACAATTAAAGACTTCGTTTTCTATTTTCAGCTGAGCTGCAGAGATGATCTGCACGGGTGTTCCAGACAGATGAGCCGAGCGATAAGATGAGAAGTGTTCCTGACTCACGGCCTCATGCAACTATTCAAACACATTTAAAAACTGCGAGCTCCGGTGGAGAGCAGGTCTGCAGCGGGTCCTGAGTGGGTGGAGTGGAGAGCAGGTCTGCAGCGGGTCCTGAGTGGGTGTAGAGCAGGTCTGCAGCGGGTCCTGAGTGGGGTGGAGAGCAGGTCTGCAGTGGGTCCTGAGTGAGTGGAGAGCAGGTCTGCAGCGGGTCCTGAGTGGGTGGAGTGGAGAGCAGGTCTGCAGCGGGTCCTGAGTGGGTGGAGTGGAGAGCAGGTCTGCAGCGGGTCCTGAGTGGGTGGAGTGGAGAGCAGGTCTGCAGCGGGTCCTGAGTGGGTGGAGTGGAGAGCAGGTCTGCAGCGGGTCCTGAGTGGGTGGAGAGCAGGTCTGCAGCGGGTCCTGAGTGGGTGGAGTGGAGAGCAGGTCTGCAGCGGGTCCTGAGTGGGTGGAGTGGAGAGCAGGTCTGCAGCGGGTCCTGAGTGGGTGGAGTGGAGAGCAGGTCTGCAGCGGGTCCTGAGTGGGTGGAGTGGAGAGCAGGTCTGCAGCGGGTCCTGAGTGGGTGGAGTGGAGAGCAGGTCTGCAGCGGGTCCTGAGTGGGTGGAGTGGAGAGCAGGTCTGCAGCGGGTCCTGAGTGGGTGGAGTGGAGAGCAGGTCTGCAGCGGGTCCTGAGTGGGTGGAGTGTTTTGTTGGACACCAGCTGGTGTTCAGGGTTCCTCTCCGTCTCCTGCAGCCTGCCGCTCACACAGACTCCCCAGCAGCTGGGCCGTCTTGAAGACGGACGCCTGCCCGGCAGGCTGCAGGGAGCGGACCTTCTGCAGGTTCTGCAGCGACCTCAGCATCTCGGCCGACACGATGGGCAGGTGGTTCTCCTGGATCAAGCTGGTGCTGGCGGGTCGGACGACGGTGTCGCGCTGACCTGAAGGTCTGGGAGCTGACCTCGTCTGCTGTGTGGGCGTGGCCAAGTTAGAGACGAGGGACATTTTCTTTTGAGGTGGCTGGGAGTCCTCTTCATCCTCCTCCTCCTCCTCTGACTGGTCACTAGACACAGGACTGTCGGAGTCGACACTCACACCTTCATCATTTCCACTGGTGTCCAGATAGCTGTCTTCCTCCTTTTTGATCCAGTCTCCGTCCGTGATGTAAATCATGTCTTTGGGAAGAGAGGTGAACTGGTAAACGAGGCGCTGACCCTCCACCTTGTTCAGTATGCCCCTCTGGTAGTAGTACCTGCATGAGTACAAGTACACAAATCACACATGGTAACAGGTCAGAATCTGATGTACAGCACATTGTAACAAGCAGTACACCGACGTCCTGTCACCGACGGGTTTGAAGAGTGAACGTTTTTACACCTCGCACTCCAAGTACAGCTCACAATCTGCATGTGCACCAGTGAGCTGCATCACTGGTGACCACTGAGCTGAATACAGAGCTGTGGTGGACACAACCACCTGCAACTGAACGTTGGAAAAACTAAAGAGCTGCAGGTGGACTACAGGAAGAAGACC
>JBBPBX010044754.1:0-27321 GCA_038048925.1 Garcialebias charrua
ATAAAACTTTACACTTCCTGTTGTCAGGGGGCGTGGCTTAAGTGATGTCATGATTTGACCATACAGTTTTGCGGGGGACCGGATGTGGGTCAATAACTGAAGGTTTGATGTATTAGACAGTTTTCGTGTAGGTTCTATTAGCGTTTCGTTTTTCATGGCGAGATGTCTAACTTTGAGGTCTGGCCCCGCCCCTTCAGCATGCATGAAAACGCGAGATTATGATAAACTTTTACTCTCCCATGTCTTAAGTACATATTAACCAAGTTTGAAGTAAATCGCTCAAAATCCCTAGGAGGAGTTAATTCAAATGCGGAGGCTGTAAACGGCCAAAAAGGTGTAAAAATGTGGTCATCCTTCCAAAATGGCCGCCTTACCATTTATCCTACAGCGTTGGTGCCAGAGGGTTTTCTGTGCATCTTGGTGAGTTGGACAAGTGTACCAAATTTCATGATTCTACGTCAAACTAAGGTCATGCAGAGGGTATTTTGAAATTTTCTAGGGGGCGCTCTTGAGCCATTTTTGTGGCGATTTTTGCCACGCCCCCAAAATACGTAATTTTTCACCAGTCCTGATGAGTCCGCCAAATTTGGTGAGTTTTCATATATGATAAAGCCTCCAAAAGGCCACTTCATTTGGGAACAGAATAAAAATAATAATAATAAAAAAAAGAAACAGTACAATTACAATAGGTCCTTGCAGCGCTTCGCTGCTTCGGGCCTAATTAAAGCCGCAAGCGGCGTTGAGGCCCGAAGCAGCTTAGCGCCGCTCCGGCCTTATTGTGGTGAGCATGGGAACTCTAGCTAGTCCGCCCAGTCGCGATCATGGTGCGCATTTGCCAAATATTCAAAATCACATGCAAACTCCAGAGCTCTAGCATCGCCTGCTGGTCTTGTATTCGCCATGCTGCCACAACCACGCCCACATCCTCCAACAAAACCTTCAAGTGTTTTAAAACACATCAGATCAATGTATTATCTGTCTTCTAGCACAGGATCATCTTGACTATGTCAAGGGCGTGAGAGATAGAGTGGCTTTAAACCACCAGAAAGGTGTGAAATTTATGACCAAAACTACCTTTTGATCCAAAATGGCCGACTTCCTGTTGGTTTTGGACCAGGGTTCCAAGATACTTTTTTGTAGGTCCTGACAATTTACACATGTATACCACGTTTCATAATTCTGGGATAAAGCATGGCTGGGGGCTGATTTTTAAACTAAATTCTAGGGGGCGCTCTGGAAGAATCAGGCCACGCCCACTACATATTGGACTGCAGTCCTGTCGAGGGATGGATAAATATAGATCTTAGTGAATTTGGTGTAGCTGGGAGCTTATATTAGGAAGTTATTTTAGCTTGATGTTTCATGGAGAATGGCCAGATTTGAGGCTTGGCCACGCCCACATGCTTTGACATAGAAAAATTATTTTGATAACTTTTGACCTTCAATGCCTCAAGATAGTGCTGACCGAGTTTGACGCCTGGATCTCGAAAGCTCTAGGACGAGTTCGCTCAGATATGACGTAATTGATGTTTCATGGAAAATGGCCAGATTTGAGGCTTGGCCACGCCCACATGCTTTGACATAGAAAAATTCTTTTGATAACTTTTGACCTTCAATGCCTCAAGATAGTGCTGACTGAGTTTGACCCCTGGATCTCGAAAGCTCTAGGACGAGTTCGCTCAGATATGACGTAAATGAAATAGACCAAATTTGACTTTGACCTAAGGCCACGCCCACATGCTTTGACTTAGAAAAATTCTTTTGATAACTTTTGACCTTCAATGCCTCAAGATAGTGCTGACCGAGTTTGACGCCTGGATCTCGAAAGCTCTAGGACGAGTTCGCTCAGATATGACGTAAATGAAATAGACCAAATTGTGACTTTGACCTAAAATGGCCGACTTCCTGTTGGCTTTGGACCATTGCTCCAAGAGACTTTTTTGTAGCTCCTGATGAGATACATATGTGTACCAAGTTTCATTATTCTAGGATAAAGCATGGTGTCAATAGACCTTTAAATGTCAAAGTTATAGCGTTTCGTTTGTTTCGGCGAGTACGCCAAGTTCACCGCTCCACCACGCCCCCTGAACATATACGAAAAGTCAATTTTTTTGATAACTTTTAAAGGCCCATGCCTTAACTGCATTCTGACCAAGTTTGAAGCCGATAGGTCGAACGCCTGAGAAGGAGTTCGTCAAAGTTCGACATGAGTAAAACTGAAAAATGACCAAAATTTGACCTTTGACCCAAAATGGCCGCCTACCTGTGCATTTTAGAGGGTACCTCCAATGTACTTTTTTTCTTGAATTGGGGAGATCTACATATGTACCGAGTTTCAGATCTCTACGACTTACGGTATTCCCCAACTCACGTTAGGGGGCGCTGTTGAGCAGTTAGGCCACGCCCACTTGCGATTACACCAGATTCATAAAATTTTCGTTGGGGGACAATTTTGGGTGAAGTTTGGTGAGTTTTTGAATATGTTAAAGGCCCCAAACGGCCGCGCGAAGTGACGGAAGAAGAATAATAATAATGAAGAAATCCTGCGATTACAATAGGCCTTCAGCAGAGCTTCGCTGCTTCGGGCCTAATAATGAAGAAATCGAGCGATTACAATAGGCCTTCAGCAGAGCTTCGCTGCTTCGGGCCTAATTAAAGCTGCAAGCAGCATTGAGGCCCGAAGCAGCTTAGCGCCGCTCGGACCTTATTGAGGCGACCGCGCGAGCTCCAGCTCGTCCGCTCGGTCGCCATTTCGAAGTCTCTCGTGTCTACTCCGCACCAGGGGTGCACACGCACAATAAATCTGGTTCAGATCAGATGATGTCTCACTGAGATATAACAGTTTGAATAATCTAGGGGGCGCTCTGGAGTCACATGTTAAACCACAATATCAATGTGTCCACAAGGTCTCACTGATGATACACGATAAATCTGGTTCAGATCGGATGATGTCTCACTGAGATAGAACAGTTTGAATAATCTAGGGGGCGCTATGTAGTTATATGTTAAACCACAATATCAATGTGTCCACAAGGGCTCACTGATTATTCACAATAAATTTGGTTCAGATCGGATGATATATCACTGAGATATAACTATAGAAATAATGTAGGGGGCGCACTTGAGTCAAATGTTAGCCCACCATATCAATGTGTCCACAAGGGCTCACTGATGATGCACAATAAATCTGGTTCAGATCGGATGATGTATCACTGAGATGGGACTATAGAAATAATGTAGGGGACGCATGAAGCGCAAGTTTGAGGCCTGGCCACGCCCCTTTAGCATAAACGAAAACGCAAACTTTTGATAACTTTTACTGTCCAATGTGTTAAGGGAATGTTAACCAAGTTTAAAGGCAATCCTTCAAAATGGGCCGAACGCGATGACGTCCGAGTCGCCCTCGTGAACCGTTCCCCTGCCCGGTGAGTGCTTGGAGAGTACCTCCGTGACCTTCAGCAGGCCAAAAATTTTACATTGACCGAGGCCTTTGAGCTTGACATATGTCGTCTGGGGGTTCACCCTGAGCGCAACGATACCTCCGTTGGGTCTGTACGACCTTCCTACGCGAAATGGCGGCAAGGTCACGGTAGAGGTCACGAGGGGGTCTTTGTGCCCGTTTGGCGCCCTTTTGACCTAGAGATCCCAAATTTGGGTGAGATGGTCACCACGCTGAGCCGAACAAGTGTGTAAAATTTGGTGAGGGTCCGAGAGGTCAAATTTTTTTAAATCGACCAAGGCCTTTGAGCTTGACATATGTCGTCCGGGGGGTCACCCCGAGCGCAACGATACCTCCGCTGCGTCCGAAGGACCTTCCTACGCGAAATGGTGGCAAGGTCACGGTAAAGGTCACGAGGGGGGTCTTTGTGCCCGTTCGGCGCCCTTTTGACCTAGAGATCCCAAATTTGGGTGAGATGGTCACCACGCAGAGCCGAACAAGTCTGTAAAATTTGGTGAGGATCCGAGAGGTCAAAAAATTTCCCATCAACCCAGATCTTTGAGCTTGATATATGTCGTCCGGAAGGTCACCCCGAGCGTAACGATACTTCACCTGGGTCTGTGCAACCTTCCTCTGGGAAGTGGTGACCAAAAAACTGTAAGGGCCACAAGAATGTCACAGGGGCCTATGGACCCTTGAGACGAACCACCCACGCGCACGGGACCCAAAAAAAACACTTTTGCAAAAATTTCATGTAATACCATTTTTGACCACAAGGGGGACGCCCTAGAGCCCCGGGGGTGGGTTTCAGGAAGTTACGGGGGTCCCGATAGTCAAAATGGAGGGGTCACTTAAAAACCCCATAGGGATGTATTGGTCGTGCCCCCTTAGTACCAGTCCATGCCCGTGGGCGGGGCTACAGGGGTCAAAGGGTGAAAGGGGAGAGGTCTTTGAAAATCCCCATAGGGATATATTGGTCCATAGGGAAGTATTGCCCGTGCCCCCTTAGTACCAGTCTATGCCAGTGGGCGGGGCTACAGACATCAAAGGGTGAAAGGGGGGGGGACCTTTGCCAAGGGGGGGATTCACGAAGGAGCGCTAGCGCCACCAACCATGCAATACCACTGCCCGCGCACCAAGGTGGCACGTACAATACAAGTATATGGACGGTGTCCCTCTAGTGACTATATATGCCACACGTTTTCCGAGCACGGGGGCATCGCACCGCGTTTTAGGCATCGGCCCATACCTGTATATGGGCCGTGTACGCCAAAATGAATGGCAAATGCCCCTATTACCCTTAGAGGTGTTTGTTTAAATACGCAATTCAAAAACATCGGAAAATGACCTTTGACCCAAAATGGCCGACTTTGTTTTTGTTTTGGACCAGGGTTCCAAGAGACTTTTTTGTAGGTCCTGATAATTTACACATGTATACCACGTTTCATAATTCTGGGATAAAGCATGGCTGGGGGCTGATTTTTAAACTAAATTCTAGGGGGCGCTCTGGAAGAATCAGGCCACGCCCACTACATATTGGACTGCAGTCCTGTCGAGGGATGGATAAATATAGATCTTAGTGAATTTGGTGTAGCTGGGAGCTTCTATTAGGAAGTTATTTTAGCTTGATGTTTCATGGAGAATGGCCAGATTTGAGGCTTGGCCACGCCCACATGCTTTGACATAGAAAAATTCTTTTGATAACTTTTGACCTTCAATGCCTCAAGATAGTGCTGACCGAGTTTGACGCCTGGATCTCGAAAGCTCTAGGACGAGTTCGCTCAGATATGACGTAAATGAAATAGACCAAATTGTGACTTTGACCTAAGGCCACGCCCACATGCTTTGACATAGAAAAATTCTTTTGATAACTTTTGACCTTCAATGCCTCAAGATAGTGCTGACCGAGTTTGATGCCTGGATCTCGAAAGCTCTAGGACGAGTTCGCTCAGATATGACGTAAATGAAATAGACCAAATTGTGACTTTGACCTAAAATGGCCGACTTCCTGTTGGCTTTGGACCATTGCTCCAAGAGACTTTTTTGTAGCTCCTGATGAGATACACATGTGTACCAAGTTTCATTATTCTAGGATAAAGCATGGTGTCAATAGACCTTTAAATGTCAAAGTTATAGCGTTTTGTTTGTTTCGGCGAGTACGCCAAGTTCACCGCTCCACCACGCCCCCTGAACATATACGAAAAGTCAATTTTTTTGATAACTTTTAAAGGCCCATGCCTTAACTGCATTCTGACCAAGTTTGAAGCCGATAGGTCGAACGCCTGAGAAGGAGTTCGTCAAAGTTCGACATGAGTAAAACTGAAAAATGACCAAAATTTGACCTTTGACCCAAAATGGCCGCCTACCTGTGCATTTTAGAGGGTACCTCCAATGTACTTTTTTTCTTGAATTGGGGAGATCTACATATGTACCGAGTTTCAGATCTCTACGACTTACGGTTTTCCCCAACTCACGTTAGGGGGCGCTGTTGAGCAGTTAGGCCACGCCCACTTGCGATTACACCAGATTCATAAAATTTTCATTGGGGGACAATTTTGGGTGAAGTTTGGTGAGTTTTTGAATATGTTAAAGGCCCCAAACGGCCGCGCGAAGTGACGGAAGAAGAATAATAATAATAATTAAAGCCGCAAGCGGCGTTGAGGCCCGAAGCAGCTTAGCGCCGCTCGGACCTTATTGAGGCGACCGCGCGAGCTCCAGCTCGTCCGCTCGGTCGCCATTTCGAAGTCTCTCGTGTCTACTCCGTACCAGGGTTGCACACGCACAATAAATCTGGTTCAGATCGGCCTAATAATAATAATGAAGAAATCGAGCAATTACAATAGGCCTTCAGCAGAGCTTCGCTACTTCGGGCCTAATTAAAGCTGCAAGCAGCATTGAGGCCCGAAGCAGCTTAGTGCCGCTCGGACCTTATTGAGGCGACCGCGCGAGCTCCAGCTCGTCCGCTCGGTCGCCATTTCGAAGTCTCTCGTGTCTACTCCGCACAAGGGGTGCACACGCACAATAAATAGGGCATCACTTAGGGCAGCACGGTGGCACAACTGGTAGAGCTGCTGTCTCTCAGCGAGAAGGTTGCCGGTTCAAATCCCGGTCCAGGGCCTTTCTGGGTGGAGTTTGCATGTTCTCTCCGTGCATGCGTGGGTTTCCTCCGGGTACTCCGGTTTCCTCCCACAGACCAAAAAACATGCTTGTTAGGCTGATTGGTGACTCTAAATTGACCCTAGGTGTGAGTGTGAGAGTGGATGGTTGTTTGGTGTGAGTGAGACAGGTCCCTCTTGTAAATGAGTCCCCGTGACTCAACGAGGCTAGCCTGTATAAATAAAGGTTGAATGAATGAATGAATGAATGAATAAATCTGGTTCAGATCGGATGATGTCTCACTGAGATATAACAGTTTGAATAATCTAGGGGGCGCTCTGGAGTCACATGTTAAACCACAATATCAATGTGTCCACAAGGTCTCACTGATGATACACGATAAATCTGGTTCAGATCGGATGATGTCTCACTGAGATAGAACAGTTTGAATAATCTAGGGGGCGCTATGGAGTTATATGTTAAACCACAATATCAATGTGTCCACAAGGGCTCACTGATTATTCACAATAAATTTGGTTCAGATCGGATGATGTATCACTGAGATATAACTATAGAAATAATGTAGGGGGCGCACTTGAGTCAAATGTTAGCCCACCATATCAATGTGTCCACAAGGGCTCACTGATGATGCACAATAAATCTGGTTCAGATCGGATGATGTATCACTGAGATATAACAGTTTGAATAATCTAGGGGGCGCTCTGGAGTCATATGTTAAACAACAATATCAATGTGTCCACAAGGTCTCACTGATTATGCACAATAAATCTGGTTCAGATCGGATGATGTATCACTGAGATGGGACTATAGAAATAATGTAGGGGACGCATGAAGCGCAAGTTTGAGGCCTGGCCACGCCCCTTTAGCATAAACGAAAACGCAAACTTTTGATAACTTTTACTGTCCAATGTGTTAAGGGAATGTTAACCAAGTTTAAAGGCAATCCTTCAAAATCCCTAAGAGGAGTTTGTTTAAATACGCAATTCAAAAACATCGGAAAATGACCTTTGACCCAAAATGGCCGACTTTGTTTTTGTTTTGGACCAGGGTTCCAAGAGACTTTTTTGTAGGTCCTGATAATTTACACATGTATACCACGTTTCATAATTCTGGGATAAAGCATGGCTGGGGGCTGATTTTTAAACTAAATTCTAGGGGGCGCTCTGGAAGAATCAGGCCACGCCCACTACATATTGGACTGCAGTCCTGTCGAGGGATGGATAAATATAGATCTTAGTGAATTTGGTGTAGCTGGGAGCTTCTATTAGGAAGTTATTTTAGCTTGATGTTTCATGGAGAATGGCCAGATTTGAGGCTTGGCCACGCCCACATGCTTTGACATAGAAAAATTCTTTTGATAACTTTTGACCTTCAATGCCTCAAGATAGTGCTGACCGAGTTTGACGCCTGGATCTCGAAAGCTCTAGGACGAGTTCGCTCAGATATGACGTAAATGAAATAGACCAAATTGTGACTTTGACCTAAGGCCACGCCCACATGCTTTGACATAGAAAAATTCTTTTGATAACTTTTGACCTTCAATGCCTCAAGATAGTGCTGACCGAGTTTGATGCCTGGATCTCGAAAGCTCTAGGACGAGTTCGCTCAGATATGACGTAAATGAAATAGACCAAATTGTGACTTTGACCTAAAATGGCCGACTTCCTGTTGGCTTTGGACCATTGCTCCAAGAGACTTTTTTGTAGCTCCTGATGAGATACACATGTGTACCAAGTTTCATTATTCTAGGATAAAGCATGGTGTCAATAGACCTTTAAATGTCAAAGTTATAGCGTTTTGTTTGTTTCGGCGAGTACGCCAAGTTCACCGCTCCACCACGCCCCCTGAACATATACGAAAAGTCAATTTTTTTGATAACTTTTAAAGGCCCATGCCTTAACTGCATTCTGACCAAGTTTGAAGCCGATAGGTCGAACGCCTGAGAAGGAGTTCGTCAAAGTTCGACATGAGTAAAACTGAAAAATGACCAAAATTTGACCTTTGACCCAAAATGGCCGCCTACCTGTGCATTTTAGAGGGTACCTCCAATGTACTTTTTTTCTTGAATTGGGGAGATCTACATATGTACCGAGTTTCAGATCTGTACGACTTACGGTTTTCCCCAACTCACGTTAGGGGGCGCTGTTGAGCAGTTAGGCCACGCCCACTTGCGATTACACCAGAATCATAAAATTTTAGTTGGGGGACAATTTTGGGTGAAGTTTGGTGAGTTTTTGAATATGTTAAAGGCCCCAAACGGCCGCGCGAAGTGACGGAAAAATAATAATAATAATAATTAAAGCTGCAAGCAGCATTGAGGCCCGAAGCAGCTTAGCGCCGCTCGGACCTTATTGAGGCGACCGCGCGAGCTCCAGCTCGTCCGCTCGGTCGCCATTTCGAAGTCTCTCGTGTCTACTCCGCACCAGGGGTGCACACGCACAATAAATCTGGTTCAGATCGGATGATGTCTCACTGAGATATAACAGTTTGAATAATCTAGGGGGCGCTCTGGAGTCACATGTTAAACCACAATATCAATGTGTCCACAAGGTCTCACTGATGATACACGATAAATCTGGTTCAGATCGGATGATGTCTCACTGAGATAGAACAGTTTGAATAATCTAGGGGGCGCTATGGAGTTATATGTTAAACCACAATATCAATGTGTCCACAAGGGCTCACTGATTATTCACAATAAATTTGGTTCAGATCGGATGATATATCACTGAGATATAACTATAGAAATAATGTAGGGGGCGCACTTGAGTCAAATGTTAGCCCACCATATCAATGTGTCCACAAGGGCTCACTGATGATGCACAATAAATCTGGTTCAGATCGGATGATGTATCACTGAGATATAACAGTTTGAATAATCTAGGGGGCGCTCTGGAGTCATATGTTAAACAACAATATCAATGTGTCCACAAGGTCTCACTGATTATGCACAATAAATCTGGTTCAGATCGGATGATGTATCACTGAGATGGGACTATAGAAATAATGTAGGGGACGCATGAAGCGCAAGTTTGAGGCCTGGCCACGCCCCTTTAGCATAAACGAAAACGCAAACTTTTGATAACTTTTACTGTCCAATGTGTTAAGGGAATGTTAACCAAGTTTAAAGGCAATCCTTCAAAATCCCTAAGAGGAGTTTGTTTAAATACGCAATTCAAAAACATCGGAAAATGACCTTTGACCCAAAATGGCCGACTTTGTTTTTGTTTTGGACCAGGGTTCCAAGAGACTTTTTTGTAGGTCCTGATAATTTACACATGTATACCACGTTTCATAATTCTGGGATAAAGCATGGCTGGGGGCTGATTTTTAAACTAAATTCTAGGGGGCGCTCTGGAAGAATCAGGCCACGCCCACTACATATTGGACTGCAGTCCTGTCGAGGGATGGATAAATATAGATCTTAGTGAATTTGGTGTAGCTGGGAGCTTCTATTAGGAAGTTATTTTAGCTTGATGTTTCATGGAGAATGGCCAGATTTGAGGCTTGGCCACGCCCACATGCTTTGACATAGAAAAATTCTTTTGATAACTTTTGACCTTCAATGCCTCAAGATAGTGCTGACCGAGTTTGACCCCTGGATCTCGAAAGCTCTAGGACGAGTTTGCTCAGATATGACGTAAATGAAATAGACCAAATTTGACTTTGACCTAAGGCCACGCCCACATGCTTTGACTTAGAAAAATTCTTTTGATAACTTTTGACCTTCAATGCCTCAAGATAGTGCTGACCGAGTTTGACGCCTGGATCTCGAAAGCTCTAGGACGAGTTCGCTCAGATATGACGTAAATGAAATAGACCAAATTGTGACTTTGACCTAAAATGGCCGACTTCCTGTTGGCTTTGGACCATTGCTCCAAGAGACTTTTTTGTAGCTCCTGATGAGATACATATGTGTACCAAGTTTCATTATTCTAGGATAAAGCATGGTGTCAATAGACCTTTAAATGTCAAAGTTATAGCGTTTCGTTTGTTGCGGCGAGTACGCCAAGTTCACCGCTCCACCACGCCCCCTGAACATATACGAAAAGTCAATTTTTTTGATAACTTTTAAAGGCCCATGCCTTAACTGCATTCTGACCAAGTTTGAAGCCGATAGGTTGAACGCCTGAGAAGGAGTTCGTCAAAGTTCGACATGAGTAAAACTGAAAAATGACCAAAATTTGACCTTTGACCCAAAATGGCCGCCTACCTGTGCATTTTAGAGGGTACCTCCAATGTACTTTTTTTCTTGAATTGGTGAGATCTACATATGTACCGAGTTTCAGATCTGTACGACTTACGGTTTTCCCCAACTCACGTTAGGGGGCGCTGTTGAGCAGTTAGGCCACGCCCACTTGCGATTACACCAGATTCATAAAATTTTCATTGGGGGACAATTTTGGGTGAAGTTTGGTGAGTTTTTGAATATGTTAAAGGCCCCAAACGGCCGCGCGAAGTGACGGAAGAAGAAGAATAATAATAATTAAAGCCGCAAGCGGCGTTGAGGCCCGAAGCAGCTTAGCGCCGCTCCGTCCTTATTGTGGTGAGCATGGGAACTCTAGCTAGTCCGCCCAGTCGCGATCATGGTGCGCATTTGCCAAATATTCAAAATCACATGCAAACTCCAGAGCTCTAGCATCGCCTGCTGGTCTTGTATTCGCCATGCTGCCACAACCACGCCCACATCCTCCAACAAAACCTTCAAGTGTTTTAAAACACATCAGATCAATGTATTATCTGTCTTCTAGCACAGGATCATCTTGACTATGTCAAGGGCGTGAGAGATAGAGTGGCTTTAAACCACCAGAAAGGTGTGAAATTTATGACCAAAACTACCTTTTGATCCAAAATGGCCGACTTCCTGTTGGTTTTGGACCAGGGTTCCAAGAGATTTTTTTGTAGGTCCTGACAATTTACACACGTATACCACGTTTCATAATTCTGGGATAAAGCATGGCTGGGGGCTGATTTTTAAACTAAATTCTAGGGGGCGCTCTGGAAGAATCAGGCCACGCCCACTACATATTGGACTGCAGTCCTGTCGAGGGATGGATAAATATAGATCTTAGTGAATTTGGTGCAGCTGGGAGCTTTTATTAGGAAGTTATTTTAGCTTGATGTTTCATGGAGAATGGCCAGATTTGAGGCTTGGCCACGCCCACATGCTTTGACATAGAAAAATTATTTTGATAACTTTTGACCTTCAATGCCTCAAGGTAGTGCTGACCGAGTTTGACGCCTGGATCTCGAAAGCTCTAGGACGAGTTCGCTCAGATATGACGTCAATGAAATAGACCAAATTGTGACTTTGACCTAAAATGGCCGACTTCCTGTTGGCTTTGGACCATTGCTCCAAGAGACTTTTTTGTAGCTCCTGATGAGCTACACATGTGTACCAAGTTTCATTATTCTGGGATAAAGCATGGCTGGGGGCTGTTTTTTCTAAATATTCTAGAGGGTGCTGTTGAGGAATTAGGCCACGCCCACCAAGTATTACAATGGAATCCTGCAGGGGGGTGAACAAGGATCGATGTCAGTGAGTTTGGTGAAGCTGGGAGCTTATATTAGGAAGTTATTTTAGCTTGATGTTTCATGGAGAATGGCCATATTTGAGGCTTGGCCACGCCCACATGCTTTGACATAGAAAAATTATTTTGATAACTTTTGACCTTCAATGCCTCAAGGTAGTGCTGACCGAGTTTGACGCCTGGATCTCGAAAGCTCTAGGACGAGTTCGCTCAGATATGACGTAAATGAAATAGACCAAATTGTGACTTTGACCTAAGGCCACGCCCACATGCTTTGTCATAGAAAAATTCTTTTGATAACTTTTGACCTTCAATGCCTCAAGATAGTGCTGACCGAGTTTGACGCCTGGATCTCGAAAGCTCTAGGACGAGTTCGCTCAGATATGACGTAATTGATGTTTCATGGAAAATGGCCAGATTTGAGGCTTGGCCACGCCCACATGCTTTGACATAGAAAAATTCTTTTGATAACTTTTGACCTTCAATGCCTCAAGATAGTGCTGACTGAGTTTGACCCCTGGATCTCGAAAGCTCTAGGACGAGTTCGCTCAGATATGACGTAAATGAAATAGACCAAATTTGACTTTGACCTAAGGCCACGCCCACATGCTTTGACTTAGAAAAATTCTTTTGATAACTTTTGACCTTCAATGCCTCAAGATAGTGCTGACCGAGTTTGACGCCTGGATCTCGAAAGCTCTAGGACGAGTTCGCTCAGATATGACGTAAATGAAATAGACCAAATTGTGACTTTGACCTAAAATGGCCGACTTCCTGTTGGCTTTGGACCATTGCTCCAAGAGACTTTTTTGTAGCTCCTGATGAGATACATATGTGTACCAAGTTTCATTATTCTAGGATAAAGCATGGTGTCAATAGACCTTTAAATGTCAAAGTTATAGCGTTTCGTTTGTTTCGGCGAGTACGCCAAGTTCACCGCTCCACTACGCCCCCTGAACATATACGAAAAGTCAATTTTTTTGATAACTTTTAAAGGCCCATGCCTTAACTGCATTCTGACCAAGTTTGAAGCCGATAGGTCGAACGCCTGAGAAGGAGTTCGTCAAAGTTCGACATGAGTAAAACTGAAAAATGACCAAAATTTGACCTTTGACCCAAAATGGCCGCCTACCTGTGCATTTTAGAGGGTACCCCCAATGTACTTTTTTTCTTGAATTGGGGAGATCTACATATGTTCCGAGTTTCAGATCTCTACGACTTACGGTTTTCCCCAACTCACGTTAGGGGGCGCTGTTGAGCAGTTAGGCCACGCCCACTTGCGATTACACCAGATTCATAAAATTTTCGTTGGGGGACAATTTTGGGTGAAGTTTGGTGAGTTTTTGAATATGTTAAAGGCCCCAAACGGCCGCGCGAAGTGACGGAAGAAGAATAATAATAATAATTAAAGCTGCAAGCAGCATTGAGGCCCGAAGCAGCTTAGCGCCGCTCGGACCTTATTGAGGCGACCGCGCGAGCTCCAGCTCGTCCGCTCGGTCGCCATTTCGAAGTCTCTCGTGTCTACTCCGCACCAGGGGTGCACACGCACAATAAATCTGGTTCAGATCAGATGATGTCTCACTGAGATATAACAGTTTGAATAATCTAGGGGGCGCTCTGGAGTCACATGTTAAACCACAATATCAATGTGTCCACAAGGTCTCACTGATGATACACGATAAATCTGGTTCAGATCGGATGATGTCTCACTGAGATAGAACAGTTTGAATAATCTAGGGGGCGCTATGTAGTTATATGTTAAACCACAATATCAATGTGTCCACAAGGGCTCACTGATTATTCACAATAAATTTGGTTCAGATCGGATGATATATCACTGAGATATAACTATAGAAATAATGTAGGGGGCGCACTTGAGTCAAATGTTAGCCCACCATATCAATGTGTCCACAAGGGCTCACTGATGATGCACAATAAATCTGGTTCAGATCGGATGATGTATCACTGAGATATAACAGTTTGAATAATCTAGGGGGCGCTCTGGAGTCATATGTTAAACAACAATATCAATGTGTCCACAAGGTCTCACTGATTATGCACAATAAATCTGGTTCAGATCGGATGATGTATCACTGAGATGGGACTATAGAAATAATGTAGGGGACGCATGAAGCGCAAGTTTGAGGCCTGGCCACGCCCCTTTAGCATAAATGAAAACGCAAACTTTTGATAACTTTTACTGTCCAATGTGTTAAGGGAATGTTAACCAAGTTTAAAGGCAATCCTTCAAAATGGGCCGAACGCGATGACGTCCGAGTCGCCCTCGTGAACCGTTCCCCTGCCCGGTGAGTGCTTGGAGAGTACCTCCGTGACCTTCAGCAGGCCAAAAATTTTACATTGACCGAGGCCTTTGAGCTTGACATATGTCGTCTGGGGGTTCACCCTGAGCGCAACGATACCTCCGTTGGGTCTGTACGACCTTCCTACGCGAAATGGCGGCAAGGTCACGGTAGAGGTCACGAGGGGGTCTTTGTGCCCGTTTGGCGCCCTTTTGACCTAGAGATCCCAAATTTGGGTGAGATGGTCACCACGCTGAGCCGAACAAGTGTGTAAAATTTGGTGAGGGTCCGAGAGGTCAAATTTTTTTAAATCGACCAAGGCCTTTGAGCTTGACATATGTCGTCCGGGGGGTCACCCCGAGCGCAACGATACCTCCGCTGCGTCCGAAGGACCTTCCTACGCGAAATGGTGGCAAGGTCACGGTAAAGGTCACGAGGGGGGTCTTTGTGCCCGTTCGGCGCCCTTTTGACCTAGAGATCCCAAATTTGGGTGAGATGGTCACCACGCAGAGCCGAACAAGTCTGTAAAATTTGGTGAGGATCCGAGAGGTCAAAAAATTTCCCATCAACCCAGATCTTTGAGCTTGATATATGTCGTCCGGAAGGTCACCCCGAGCGTAACGATACTTCACCTGGGTCTGTGCAACCTTCCTCTGGGAAGTGGTGACCAAAAAACTGTAAGGGCCACAAGAATGTCACAGGGGCCTATGGACCCTTGAGACGAACCACCCACGCGCACGGGACCCAAAAAAAACACTTTTGCAAAAATTTCATGTAATACCATTTTTGACCACAAGGGGGACGCCCTAGAGCCCCGGGGGTGGGTTTCGGGAAGTTACGGGGGTCCCGATAGTCAAAATGGAGGGGTCACTTAAAAACCCCATAGGGATGTATTGGTCGTGCCCCCTATTACCCTTAGAGGTGTTTGTTTAAATACGAAATTCAAAAACATCGGAAAATGACCTTTGACCCAAAATGGCCGACTTTGTTTTTGTTTTGGACCAGGGTTCCAAGAGACTTTTTTGTAGGTCCTGATAATTTACACATGTATACCACGTTTCATAATTCTGGGATAAAGCATGGCTGGGGGCTGATTTTTAAACTAAATTCTAGGGGGCGCTCTGGAAGAATCAGGCCACGCCCACTACATATTGGACTGCAGTCCTGTCGAGGGATGGATAAATATAGATCTTAGTGAATTTGGTGAAGCTGGGAGCTTATATTAGGAAGTTATTTTAGCTTGATGTTTCATGTAGAATGGCCAGATTTGAGGCTTGGCCACGCCCACATGCTTTGACATAGAAAAATTATTTTGATAACTTTTGACCTTCAATGCCTCAAGATAGTGCTGACCGAGTTTGACCCCTGGATCTCGAAAGCTCTAGGACGAGTTTGCTCAGATATGACGTAAATGAAATAGACCAAATTTGACTTTGACCTAAGGCCACGCCCACATGCTTTGACTTAGAAAAATTCTTTTGATAACTTTTGACCTTCAATGCCTCAAGATAGTGCTGACCGAGTTTGACGCCTGGATCTCGAAAGCTCTAGGACGAGTTCGCTCAGATATGACGTAAATGAAATAGACCAAATTGTGACTTTGACCTAAAATGGCCGACTTCCTGTTGGCTTTGGACCATTGCTCCAAGAGACTTTTTTGTAGCTCCTGATGAGATACATATGTGTACCAAGTTTCATTATTCTAGGATAAAGCATGGTGTCAATAGACCTTTAAATGTCAAAGTTATAGCGTTTCGTTTGTTGCGGCGAGTACGCCAAGTTCACCGCTCCACCACGCCCCCTGAACATATACGAAAAGTCAATTTTTTTGATAACTTTTAAAGGCCCATGCCTTAACTGCATTCTGACCAAGTTTGAAGCCGATAGGTCGAACGCCTGAGAAGGAGTTCGTCAAAGTTCGACATGAGTAAAACTGAAAAATGACCAAAATTTGACCTTTGACCCAAAATGGCCGCCTACCTGTGCATTTTAGAGGGTACCTCCAATGTACTTTTTTTCTTGAATTGGGGAGATCTACATATGTACCGAGTTTCAGATCTCTACGACTTACGGTTTTCCCCAACTCACGTTAGGGGGCGCCGTTGAGCAGTTAGGCCACGCCCACTTGCAATTACACCAGAATCATAAAATTTTAGTTGGGGGACAATTTTGGGTGAAGTTTGGTGAGTTTTTGAATATGTTAAAGGCCCCAAACGGCCGCGCGAAGTGACGGAAAAAGAAGAAGAATAATAATAATAATAATGAAGAAATCCTGCGATTACAATAGGCCTTCAGCAGAGCTTCGCTGCTTCGGGCCTAATTAAAGCCGCAAGCGGCGTTGAGGCCCGAAGCAGCTTAGCGCCGCTCGGACCTTATTGAGGCGACCGCGCGAGCTCCAGCTCGTCCGCTCGGTCGCCATTTCGAAGTCTCTCGTGTCTACTCCGCACCAGGGGTGCACACGCACAATAAATCTGGTTCAGATCGGATGATGTCTCACTGAGATATAACAGTTTGAATAATCTAGGGGGCGCTCTGGAGTCACATGTTAAACCACAATATCAAGGTGTCCACAAGGTCGCACTGATGATACACAATAAATCTGGTTCAGATCGGATGATGTCTCACTGAGATATAACAGTTTGAATAATCTAGGGGGCGCTATGGAGTTATATGTTAAACCACATTATCAATGTGTCCACAAGGGCTCACTGATTATTCACAATAAATTTGGTTCAGATCGGATGATGTATCACTGAGATATAACTATAGAAATAATGTAGGGGGCGCACTTGAGTCAAATGTTAGCCCACCATATCAATGTGTCCACAAGGGCTCACTGATGATGCACAATAAATCTGGTTCAGATCGGATGATGTATCACTGAGATATAACAGTTTGAATAATCTAGGGGGCGCTCTGGAGTCATATGTTAAACAACAATATCAATGTGTCCACAAGGTCTCACTGATTATGCACAATAAATCTGGTTCAGATCGGATGATGTATCACTGAGATGGGACTATAGAAATAATGTAGGGGACGCATGAAGCGCAAGTTTGAGGCCTGGCCACGCCCCTTTAGCATAAACGAAAACGCAAACTTTTGATAACTTTTACTGTCCAATGTGTTAAGGGCATGTTAACCAAGTTTAAAGGCAATCCTTCAAAATCACTAAGAGGAGTTTGTTTAAATACGCAATTCAAAAACATCGGAAAATGACCTTTGACCCAAAATGGCCGACTTTGTTTTTGTTTTGGACCAGGGTTCCAAGAGACTTTTTTGTAGGTCCTGACAATTTACACATGTATACCACGTTTCATAATTCTGGGATAAAGCATGGCTGGGGGCTGATTTTTAAACTAAATTCTAGGGGGCGCTCTGGAAGAATCAGGCCACGCCCACTACATATTGGACTGCAGTCCTGTCGAGGGATGGATAAATATAGATCTTAGTGAATTTGGTGTAGCTGGGAGCTTATATTAGGAAGTTATTTTAGCTTGATGTTTCATGGAGAATGGCCAGATTTGAGGCTTGGCCACGCCCACATGCTTTGACATAGAAAAATTCTTTTGATAACTTTTGACCTTCAATGCCTCAAGATAGTGCTGACCGAGTTTGACGCCTGGATCTCGAAAGCTCTAGGACGAGTTCGCTCAGATATGACGTAATTGATGTTTCATGGAAAATGGCCAGATTTGAGGCTTGGCCACGCCCACATGCTTTGACATAGAAAAATTCTTTTGATAACTTTTGACCTTCAATGCCTCAAGATAGTGCTGACTGAGTTTGACCCCTGGATCTCGAAAGCTCTAGGACGAGTTCGCTCAGATATGACGTAAATGAAATAGACCAAATTTGACTTTGACCTAAGGCCACGCCCACATGCTTTGACTTAGAAAAATTCTTTTGATAACTTTTGACCTTCAATGCCTCAAGATAGTGCTGACCGAGTTTGACGCCTGGATCTCGAAAGCTCTAGGACGAGTTCGCTCAGATATGACGTAAATGAAATAGACCAAATTGTGACTTTGACCTAAAATGGCCGACTTCCTGTTGGCTTTGGACCATTGCTCCAAGAGACTTTTTTGTAGCTCCTGATGAGATACATATGTGTACCAAGTTTCATTATTCTAGGATAAAGCATGGTGTCAATAGACCTTTAAATGTCAAAGTTATAGCGTTTCGTTTGTTTCGGCGAGTACGCCAAGTTCACCGCTCCACTACGCCCCCTGAACATATACGAAAAGTCAATTTTTTTGATAACTTTTAAAGGCCCATGCCTTAACTGCATTCTGACCAAGTTTGAAGCCGATAGGTCGAACGCCTGAGAAGGAGTTCGTCAAAGTTCGACATGAGTAAAACTGAAAAATGACCAAAATTTGACCTTTGACCCAAAATGGCCGCCTACCTGTGCATTTTAGAGGGTACCCCCAATGTACTTTTTTTCTTGAATTGGGGAGATCTACATATGTTCCGAGTTTCAGATCTCTACGACTTACGGTTTTCCCCAACTCACGTTAGGGGGCGCTGTTGAGCAGTTAGGCCACGCCCACTTGCGATTACACCAGATTCATAAAATTTTCGTTGGGGGACAATTTTGGGTGAAGTTTGGTGAGTTTTTGAATATGTTAAAGGCTCCAAACGGCCGCGCGAAGTGACGGAAGAAGAAGAATAATAATAATAATAATAATAATGAAGAAATCGAGCGATTACAATAGGCCTTCAGCAGAGCTTCGCTGCTTCGGGCCTAATTAAAGCCGCAAGCGGCGTTGAGGCCCGAAGCAGCTTAGCGCCGCTCGGACCTTATTGAGGCGACCGCGCGAGCTCCAGCTCGTCCGCTCGGTCGCCATTTCGAAGTCTCTCGTGTCTACTCCGCACCAGGGGTGCACACGCACAATAAATCTGGTTCAGATCGGATGATGTCTCACTGAGATATAACAGTTTGAATAATCTAGGGGGCGCTCTGGAGTCACATGTTAAACCACAATATCAATGTGTCCACAAGGTCTCACTGATGATACACAATAAATCTGGTTCAGATCGGATGATGTCTCACTGAGATATAACAGTTTGAATAATCTAGGGGGCGCTATGGAGTTATATGTTAAACCACATTATCAATGTGTCCACAAGGGCTCACTGATGATGCACAATAAATCTGGTTCAGATCGGATGATGTCTCACTGAGATATAACAGTTTGAATAATCTAGGGGGCGCTCTGGAGTCATATGTTAAACCACAATATCAATGTGTCCACAAGGGCTCACTGATGATGCACAATAAATCTGGTTCAGATCGGATGATGTATCACTGAGATATAACTATAGAAATAATGTAGGGGGCGCACTTGAGTCAAATGTTAGCCCACCATATCAATGTGTCCACAAGGGCTCACTGATGATGCACAATAAATCTGGTTCAGATCGGATGATGTATCACTAAGATATAACAGTTTGAATAATCTAGGGGGCGCTCTGGAGTCATATGTTAAACAACAATATCAATGTGTCCACAAGGGCTCACTGATTATGCACAATAAATCTGGTTCAGATCGGATGATGTATTACTGAGATATAACTGTAGAAATAATGTAGGGGGCGCACTTGAGTTAAATGTTAGCCCACCATATCAATGTGTCCACAAGGGCTCATTGATGATGCACAGTAAATCTGGTTCAGATCGGATGATGTATCACTGAGATATAACTATAGAAATAATGTAGGGGGCGCACTTGAGTCAAATGTTAGCCCACCATATCAATGTGTCCACAAGGGCTCACTGATGATGCACAATAAATCTGGTTCAGATCGGATGATGTATCACTGAGATATAACAGTTTGAATAATCTAGGGGGCGCTCTGGAGTCATATGTTAAACAACAATATCAATGTGTCCACAAGGTCTCACTGATTATGCACAATAAATCTGGTTCAGATCGGATGATGTATCACTGAGATGGGACTATAGAAATAATGTAGGGGACGCATGAAGCGCAAGTTTGAGGCCTGGCCACGCCGCTTTAGCATAAACGAAAACGCAAACTTTTGATAACTTTTACTGTCCAATGTGTTAAGGGCATGTTAACCAAGTTTAAATGCAATCCTTCAAAATCCCTAAGAGGAGTTTGTTTAAATACGCAATTCAAAAACATTGGAAAATGACCTTTGACCCAAAATGGCCGACTTCCTGTTGGCTTTGGACCATTGCTCCAAGAGACTTTTTTGTAGCTCCTGATGAGATACACATGTGTACCAAGTTTCATTATTCTGGGATAAAGCATGGCTGGGGGCTGTTTTTTTTAAATATTCTAGAGGGTGCTGTTGAGGAATTAGGCCACGCCCACCAATTATTACAATGGAATCCTGCAGGGGGGTGAACAAGGATCGATGTCAGTGAGTTTGGTGAAGCTGGGAGCTTATATTAGGAAGTTATTTTAGCTTGATGTTTCATGGAGAATGGCCAGATTTGAGGCTTGGCCACGCCCACATGCTTTGACATAGAAAAATTCTTTTGATAACTTTTGACCTTCAATGCCTCAAGATAGTGCTGACCGAGTTTGACGCCTGGATCTCGAAAGCTCTAGGACGAGTTCGCTCAGATATGACGTAAATGAAATAGACCAAATTGTGACTTTGACCTAAGGCCACGCCCACATGCTTTGACTTAGAAAAATTCTTTTGATAACTTTTGACCTTCAATGCCTCAAGATAGTGCTGACCGAGTTTGACGCCTGGATCTCGAAAGCTCTAGGACGAGTTCGCTCAGATATGACGTAATTGATGTTTCATGGAAAATGGCCAGATTTGAGGCTTGGCCACGCCCACATGCTTTGACATAGAAAAATTCTTTTGATAACTTTTGACCTTCAATGCCTCAAGATAGTGCTGACTGAGTTTGACCCCTGGATCTCGAAAGCTCTAGGACGAGTTCGCTCAGATATGACGTAAATGAAATAGACCAAATTTGACTTTGACCTAAGGCCACGCCCACATGCTTTGACTTAGAAAAATTCTTTTGATAACTTTTGACCTTCAATGCCTCAAGATAGTGCTGACCGAGTTTGACGCCTGGATCTCGAAAGCTCTAGGACGAGTTCGCTCAGATATGACGTAAATGAAATAGACCAAATTGTGACTTTGACCTAAAATGGCCGACTTCCTGTTGGCTTTGGACCATTGCTCCAAGAGACTTTTTTGTAGCTCCTGATGAGATACATATGTGTACCAAGTTTCATTATTCTAGGATAAAGCATGGTGTCAATAGACCTTTAAATGTCAAAGTTATAGCGTTTCGTTTGTTTCGGCGAGTACGCCAAGTTCACCGCTCCACCACGCCCCCTGAACATATACGAAAAGTCAATTTTTTTGATAACTTTTAAAGGCCCATGCCTTAACTGCATTCTGACCAAGTTTGAAGCCGATAGGTCGAACGCCTGAGAAGGAGTTCGTCAAAGTTCGACATGAGTAAAACTGAAAAATGACCAAAATTTGACCTTTGACCCAAAATGGCCGCCTACCTGTGCATTTTAGAGGGTACCCCCAATGTACTTTTTTTCTTGAATTGGGGAGATCTACATATGTACCGAGTTTCAGATCTCTACGACTTACGGTTTTCCCCAACTCACGTTAGGGGGCGCTGTTGAGCAGTTAGGCCACGCCCACTTGCGATTACACCAGATTCATAAAATTTTCGTTGGGGGACAATTTTGGGTGAAGTTTGGTGAGTTTTTGAATATGTTAAAGGCCCCAAACGGCCGCGCGAAGTGACGGAAAAGAAGAATAATAATAATAATTAAAGCCGCAAGCGGCGTTGAGGCCCGAAGCAGCTTAGCGCCGCTCCGTCCTTATTGTGGTGAGCATGGGAACTCTAGCTAGTCCGCCCAGTCGCGATCATGGTGCGCATTTGCCAAATATTCAAAATCACATGCAAACTCCAGAGCTCTAGCATCGCCTGCTGGTCTTGTATTCGCCATGCTGCCACAACCACGCCCACATCCTCCAACAAAACCTTCAAGTGTTTTAAAACACATCAGATCAATGTATTATCTGTCTTCTAGCACAGGATCATCTTGACTATGTCAAGGGCGTGAGAGATAGAGTGGCTTTAAACCACCAGAAAGGTGTGAAATTTATGACCAAAACTACCTTTTGATCCAAAATGGCCGACTTCCTGTTGGTTTTGGACCAGGGTTCCAAGAGATTTTTTTGTAGGTCCTGACAATTTACACACGTATACCACGTTTCATAATTCTGGGATAAAGCATGGCTGGGGGCTGATTTTTAAACTAAATTCTAGGGGGCGCTCTGGAAGAATCAGGCCACGCCCACTACATATTGGACTGCAGTCCTGTCGAGGGATGGATAAATATAGATCTTAGTGAATTTGGTGCAGCTGGGAGCTTATATTAGGAAGTTATTTTAGCTTGATGTTTCATGGAGAATGGCCAGATTTGAGGCTTGGCCACGCCCACATGCTTTGACATAGAAAAATTCTTTTGATAACTTTTGACCTTCAATGCCTCAAGGTAGTGCTGACCGAGTTTGACGCCTGGATCTCGAAAGCTCTAGGACGAGTTCGCTCAGATATGACGTCAATGAAATAGACCAAATTATGACTTTGACCTAAAATGGCCGACTTCCTGTTGGCTTTGGACCATTGCTCCAAGAGACTTTTTTGTAGCTCCTGATGAGATACACATGTGTACCAAGTTTCATTATTCTGGGATAAAGCATGGCTGGGGGCTGTTTTTTCTAAATATTCTAGAGGGCGCTGTTGAGGAATTAGGCCACGCCCACCAAGTATTACAATGGAATCCTGCAGGGGGGTGAACAAGGATCGATGTCAGTGAGTTTGGTGAAGCTGGGAGCTTATATTAGGAAGTTATTTTAGCTTGATGTTTCATGGAGAATGGCCATATTTGAGGCTTGGCCACGCCCACATGCTTTGACATAGAAAAATTATTTTGATAACTTTTGACCTTCAATGCCTCAAGGTAGTGCTGACCGAGTTTGACGCCTGGATCTCGAAAGCTCTAGGACGAGTTCGCTCAGATATGACGTAAATGAAATAGACCAAATTGTGACTTTGACCTAAGGCCACGCCCACATGCTTTGTCATAGAAAAATTCTTTTGATAACTTTTGACCTTCAATGCCTCAAGATAGTGCTGACCGAGTTTGACGCCTGGATCTCGAAAGCTCTAGGACGAGTTCGCTCAGATATGACGTAATTGATGTTTCATGGAAAATGGCCAGATTTGAGGCTTGGCCACGCCCACATGCTTTGACATAGAAAAATTCTTTTGATAACTTTTGACCTTCAATGCCTCAAGATAGTGCTGACTGAGTTTGACCCCTGGATCTCGAAAGCTCTAGGACGAGTTCGCTCAGATATGACGTAAATGAAATAGACCAAATTTGACTTTGACCTAAGGCCACGCCCACATGCTTTGACTTAGAAAAATTCTTTTGATAACTTTTGACCTTCAATGCCTCAAGATAGTGCTGACCGAGTTTGACGCCTGGATCTCGAAAGCTCTAGGACGAGTTCGCTCAGATATGACGTAAATGAAATAGACCAAATTGTGACTTTGACCTAAAATGGCCGACTTCCTGTTGGCTTTGGACCATTGCTCCAAGAGACTTTTTTGTAGCTCCTGATGAGATACATATGTGTACCAAGTTTCATTATTCTAGGATAAAGCATGGTGTCAATAGACCTTTAAATGTCAAAGTTATAGCGTTTCGTTTGTTTCGGCGAGTACGCCAAGTTCACCGCTCGTTATAGCGTTTCGTTTGGAGTACGCCAAGTTCACCGCTCCACTACGCCCCCTGAACATATACGAAAAGTCAATTTTTTTGATAACTTTTAAAGGCCCATGCCTTAACTGCATTCTGACCAAGTTTGAAGCCGATAGGTCGAACGCCTGAGAAGGAGTTCGTCAAAGTTCGACATGAGTAAAACTGAAAAATGACCAAAATTTGACCTTTGACCCAAAATGGCCGCCTACCTGTGCATTTTAGAGGGTACCCCCAATGTACTTTTTTTCTTGAATTGGGGAGATCTACATATGTTCCGAGTTTCAGATCTCTACGACTTACGGTTTTCCCCAACTCACGTTAGGGGGCGCTGTTGAGCAGTTAGGCCACGCCCACTTGCGATTACACCAGATTCATAAAATTTTCGTTGGGGGACAATTTTGGGTGAAGTTTGGTGAGTTTTTGAATATGTTAAAGGCTCCAAACGGCCGCGCGAAGTGACGGAAGAAGAAGAATAATAATAATTAAAGCCGCAAGCGGCGTTGAGGCCCGAAGCAGCTTAGCGCCGCTCGGACCTTATTGAGGCGACCGCGCGAGCTCCAGCTCGTCCGCTCGGTCGCCATTTCGAAGTCTCTCGTGTCTACTCCGCACCAGGGGTGCACACGCACAATAAATCTGGTTCAGATCGGATGATGTCTCACTGAGATATAACAGTTTGAATAATCTAGGGTGCGCTCTGGAGTCACATGTTAAACCACAATATCAAGGTGTCCACAAGGTCGCACTGATGATACACGATAAATCTGGTTCAGATCGGATGATGTCTCACTGAGATAGAACAGTTTGAATAATCTAGGGGGCGCTATGGAGTTATATGTTAAGCCACAATACAATGTGTCCACAAGGGCTCACTGATTATTCACAATAAATTTGGTTCAGATCGGATGATATCTCACTGAGATATAACTATAGAAATAATGTAGGGGGCGCACTTGAGTCAAATGTTAGCCCACCATATCAATGTGTCCACAAGGGCTCACTGATGATACACAATAAATCTGGTTCAGATCGGATGATGTATCACTGAGATATAACAGTTTGAATAATCTAGGGGGCGCTCTGGAGTCATATGTTAAACAACAATATCAATGTGTCCACAAGGTCTCACTGATTATGCACAATAAATCTGGTTCAGATCGGATGATGTATCACTGAGATGGACTATAGAAATAATGTAGGGGACGCATGAAGCGCAAGTTTGAGGCCTGGCCACGCCCCTTTAGCATAAACGAAAACGCAAACTTTTGATAACTTTTACTGTCCAATGTGTTAAGGGAATGTTAACCAAGTTTAAAGGCAATCCTTCAAAATCCCTAAGAGGAGTTTGTTTAAATACGCAATTCAAAAACATCGGAAAATGACCTTTGACCCAAAATGGCCGACTTTGTTTTTGTTTTGGACCAGGGTTCCAAGAGACTTTTTTGTAGGTCCTGATAATTTACACATGTATACCACGTTTCATAATTCTGGGATAAAGCATGGCTGGGGGCTGATTTTTAAACTAAATTCTAGGGGGCGCTCTGGAAGAATCAGGCCACGCCCACTACATATTGGACTACAGTCCTGTCGAGGGATGGATAAATATAGATCTTAGTGAATTTGGTGTAGCTGGGAGCTTCTATTAGGAAGTTATTTTAGCTTGATGTTTCATGGAGAATGGCCAGATTTGAGGCTTGGCCACGCCCACATGCTTTGACATAGAAAAATTCTTTTGATAACTTTTGACCTTCAATGCCTCAAGATAGTGCTGACCGAGTTTGACGCCTGGATCTCGAAAGCTCTAGGACGAGTTCGCTCAGATATGACGTCAATGAAATAGACCAAATTGTGACTTTGACCTAAAATGGCCGACTTCCTGTTGGCTTTGGACCATTGCTCCAAGAGACTTTTTTGTAGCTCCTGATGAGATACACATGTGTACCAAGTTTCATTATTCTGGGATAAAGCATGGCTGGGGGCTGTTTTTTTTAAATATTCTAGAGGGCGCTGTTGCGGAATTAGGCCACGCCCACCAAGTATTGCAATGGAATCCTGCAGGGGGGTGAACAAGGATCGATGTCAGTGAGTTTGGTGAAGCTGGGAGCTTATATTAGGAAGTTATTTTAGCTTGATGTTTCATGGAGAATGGCCATATTTGAGGCTTGGCCACGCCCACATGCTTTGACATAGAAAAATTATTTTGATAACTTTTGACCTTCAATGCCTCAAGGTAGTGCTGACCGAGTTTGACGCCTGGATCTCGAAAGCTCTAGGACGAGTTCGCTCAGATATGACGTAAATGAAATAGACCAAATTGTGACTTTGACCTAAGGCCACGCCCACATGCTTTGTCATAGAAAAATTCTTTTGATAACTTTTGACCTTCAATGCCTCAAGATAGTGCTGACCGAGTTTGACGCCTGGATCTCGAAAGCTCTAGGACGAGTTCGCTCAGATATGACGTAAATGAAATAGACCAAATTGTGACTTTGACCTAAAATGGCCGACTTCCTGTTGGCTTTGGACCATTGCTCCAAGAGACTTTTTTGTAGCTCCTGATGAGATACACATGTGTACCAAGTTTCATTATTCTAGGATAAAGCATGGTGTCAATAGACCTTTAAATGTCAAAGTTATAGCGTTTTGTTTGTTTCGGCGAGTACGCCAAGTTCACCGCTCCACCACGCCCCCTGAACATATACGAAAAGTCAATTTTTTTGATAACTTTTAAAGGCCCATGCCTTAACTGCATTCTGACCAAGTTTGAAGCCGATAGGTCGAACGCCTGAGAAGGAGTTCGTCAAAGTTCGACATGAGTAAAACTGAAAAATGACCAAAATTTGACCTTTGACCCAAAATGGCCGCCTACCTGTGCATTTTAGAGGGTACCTCCAATGTACTTTTTTTCTTGAATTGGGGAGATCTACATATGTACCGAGTTTCAGATCTCTACGACTTACGGTTTTCCCCAACTCACGTTAGGGGGCGCTGTTGAGCAGTTAGGCCACGCCCACTTGCGATTACACCAGATTCATAAAATTTTCGTTGGGGGACAATTTTGGGTGAAGTTTGGTGAGTTTTTGAATATGTTAAAGGCCCCAAACGGCCGCGCGAAGTGACGGAAGAATAATAATAAT
>JBBPBX010044755.1:0-23434 GCA_038048925.1 Garcialebias charrua
GGGGGGGGAAGGACGGGAGCGGGGAAGGCTGCGACTGCCTCTGTCGAGAGCAAGGTTGTTTACTTTTAATTGAGGTCGCTGATTGGTCATTTGCTGACAGCCTACTGATTTGATTGACAGGTCGGGTCTGAGAAGAATGTCGGGTCTGAAGAAAAGGCAGAGGGCTGTGCAGCTTTGTTCTGTGTTTATATGTTAATAAAAAAGTCATAAAAATTAAAATTAAAACAGGGAGCGCTGGTCCTTCAACCCACACAGCAGACAAGCACACCAGGAAATGTTTAGAACCTGCGCATCCACGTTGGACATGAGTTTAGTTCACTCGTGACAAGTTCATTCATTCCTCCTCATCGGAGAGAGGAAGTGAATGGTGACCGCTTCAAGCGATTACTTGACTTTAGGCAAAAAAACAAAAGAAAAGGCCCGATCAGCGATAAAGAAGAGGAATTTAATTCATTTGTTTGTCACACAAAACAGTCCGCCACCAGGGCAGTTTATTGCGAGACACTGCGCGCGCGTGAGCGGTCATAAAATTTGAGCTTGGTGTGTTTGCGCGAGCGTTCAAAGGCTTGTGCAAGCGGAGCTCGCACAGCGTGGCGCCGCGTGGCCTCGCGCTAGCGCGGAGCTATGCCTCGCCCTTAAAGATGACTGTTCCTCCTCCTCACCTAAAAAGTGAGGCAGAGGTAGCCAAGGATAACTCATCCTCATCCACATTACAGTTAGAAAAATTAAGTAGAATTGTTCAATTTGTGATGTAATTTGTGTACAGTATTAGAGTTAGTAAAATTTACATCTCTGTTTTTAAGAGCACCTGGGACTCAATTTTATATACACTTTAGACATTCATTCATAAACATCTTCATAAAAGTCACATATAGGGAATGGAGTGAGCACTATGGCTATGGGTGGCGGGATGACATCAATCTCGCCCCCATGCCTATGCTCACTCAACATTATGCATCTAGACAATTAGGGCCTGGGTTAGAGTTGGAGTGGAGGGGAAACTGGTATAATGCTAGCCTTTGCTCCTTCTCTTTCCCTTTTAAATACACTTTACAACAACACTCACCAACAGTACATTTGGGGGCGGGGGTGTGTGTGTCGGGGTCTTGATTTGTTAATTTCAATTTTATTTATTTATGTATTTATTTATATATTATTTATTTATTTTTCTCTTACCCCCTGGTTGCCTTGCGGACATTCTGGGGGTGGGCCGTCAGGGGTTGTGCTGGGGTGTGGGGGGGTTCGGGGCCTGCGGGTTCGCCGTGGGCGGGGCTGGCAGTGCGCTCCCTCTGGGGCTGCTTGGGCTCGGGTGTCCTGTCCTGTCGGCAGGGCGCGGGGTGTGCCGGATCTTGGACGTCTGCTGCTCTCCACCCCAGAATGAATGGGTCTACCTCCTGGGTTTGGATGTGGGCTGCCCCATGTAGGGAGCAGGTACATGTCTTGGACCTAGGGGGTATAGAGTGTGCATCGGGATTATGAATGGAGCGTGTCGTTATTGTTTGTCTTTCTGTGACTGAGGGTGAGGATGAGGGTGGGTCTGAATGAGTGTGTCTGTGTATGAATGTTTAAGTGTCAGGCTGGGACTTGGACTGCCCCCTCTCTGATACTTCTGAGGCTACCCAGTGTCGCGCTCCTGCCACGTGGCCCCCTGGTGGGTGTTCCTCTGCCTGCGGGCGTGCTTGGGGCCCTCACTATCTGGGGCTGGGCGCTTGGGCGTTTGTCAGCTCGGCCTGGTGGCTGCCTGGTGGGGCTCGGGTCCTCTGGTCCTGTCAGGTCTGGACCTGAGGGATGGGCGTCCCCGGTGCCCGAGCCTCGGTGACCGGCCCTGGGGCTACGTCGGTGCAGCGGGCTCCGGCGGGGGCCTGTGTATTGTCGCTGTTGACCCCGGGGGGTCATTGTGTGTGGTCCCTGGTGGGGTTCGTCCGGTTCTTCCACTTGGTCGGATCTGGGGAGTGGACGAGTGGCTCGTCCTGTTCGGGTGGTCCTGGGGACTCTGGGCTCGGGGTCCTTCCTGGGGTCTTGGGCTTTGATCGCCCCTTCGTCTGTCTCGGGCTTTGGGGGGACGGGTCTCTGATGCTTCACAGTCGCTACTAAATGTTCTATTGGAGGAACCTTATTCACTTATGCATGCTCACAACCACACACAAATGGATGCAGGGATGTATAGTAGATGTATGTAGATGGGTATATAAATGAATATAAGTATATATGTATGTATATTGTATATATATTTGTAGGTATGGGTATGTGTATTTATAGAAATCTTTTGCAAGGTCATGAATATTATCAGTCTTTATGCTTGTATGTTTCGTTGTTGTGTTCTGTCATGTGCTTTGCAGGATTGTGGACGGAGGTTTGGTGTGTTTGCCTTGTGCTCTTTCTGTGGACAATTGTTGTTTTGTTGTCTCACTTTCTCTTTTCTTTCTTTCTCTCTATTAAAAAAAAATACATATTGGAGTGAGAGGATGGCTATAAGGTGTGAAGGGAGGCCATCTATAAATGGAAAAAAAAAAAAGAAAAAAAAAAAAGTTAGTAAAATTAAGTAGAATTATTCATTTTGTGATGTAGTTTGAAGGTTATCATTGGTTGAACAAACTGTGAAATAAGGGGCAGATATAATAAAATTTCATCTTCTTTCTGCTCCTTTCATTTTATCCTACTTGTATTCTTGTATCTGATGAAACTGTCTTGTATTGTTCTTTTAAAATGAATGAATAAACATCAAATCAAATCCTCCTCTGCAGCCAGCTCAGGCATGGGTGGGCAGGAAAGTCTGGTCGCTGCCCCTGGCTCAGCCCCCAGTTGGAGTGCCTGAAAAAGGGACTTCATCTCCGCCAATTCTGCGGGCAGCGGCTCCACTCTCATGGAGAGACCCTGATCAACCTTGGCTTGCCTCTTTCTAGGATCGGCCACAGGGGTTGTGGCCTCAGCCCGGCACTTCGAGCGCCTAAGTAGGGCCTCCTGCTCAGAAAGCGGGAGTCACTGCCAAGCTTGGGATGAAACTGGGCCAGCCGATCCACCCTCACAGCACGAGGCATGAAGCTGCAGTTCATGCAGGGGTTCTCTGACAAGGCCTCCATTAGGTGGTCATGTCCAAGGCAGGCAGGACACAGGTCCTGACCATCATCTGCCTGGAGCACGGCCCCACAACCCGTGCAGCAGTGAGCCGTCCATGTTCCTACTTAGTAAAAAATCAGCAAAGGGGCTGGCACTTCCAGCTACGTCCAGGATACAAAACAAGACACAAGGACGAAAGGATACTAGGGATGGGGCCGATCCGGTATTGGCCTCAATACCAGCATAATTTACGTATCGGCTTTTCCGATCCAACCTGCCAATATTTCCGATCCATGATACACGTTAGCTTCAAGCTATGGAATGGATTTTCTGAACAGAGGCGTGCCTCATGAACGCAGAGTAATAACACCCACCTCACATTCAGGAAATCCATTTCATAGTTTGCAACCAGCTACAATGTGCAGTAGCACTGTAGCTAACAGCTAGTCATTTCATCGTAACATGTCCGCTGTGTGGAAGTATTTTACACTAAACACCACAAGACAGCAACGTACAATGTCTGCAGAGCCATAGAGCCACATTAAACCGCAGTCAAGTTAGTTTTACGTTGGACATTTGAGCTCTGGGGCTTCAGCGTAACGTCACTCTCACTGAACCGAAACACAGGCATCCCGACCCGGCCAGCCGCGTCCCCGTCTCAGTGGAGGCACAGGCTGAGAGCGGCTGACGGAAATCAGAGTGCCCGCCCTGGATTGAACAAGAAAAACACATAGCTGAAGCCACGGAGCTCAAATGTTTACCGAGAAGTTGCTAAACTTCATCGTAATTAATGACCAACAGCTATCAATTGTAGAAAATGAAGGATTTCGCAGCTTGATACTTGCAGCAGAGATATAGTTTACCCTCCAGGAGATATTTATCAGTACAACAGTAGATAATCATAAAAAAAAAACATAGTAATTAAAAATTACAAGAAAACTGTATAAAAAAACTCAAAACATTAACAGGTACGTTATAAAACGATGGAAAATACAAAAAACAGGAACATGTTTTGTTGGTTTATGCCATGAACTTAGCAGATGTAAAAAAAAAATTTTTTAAATTTAATAATTATTATGGGGCGGCCGTGGCACAGTGGTAGTGGCAGCCGACCCCCGATCGGAAGGTTGGAGGTTCGAATCCCGCTTCCCCCCACCATGTGTCGTTGTGTCCCTGGGCAAGACACTTAACCCCGAGTTGCTCCCGGTAGGACTGGATGGCGCCTTGCATGGCAGGCTACCGCTACCGGTGTATGAATGTGTGTATGAATGGGTGGATGGCTGGTACTGTAAAGCGCTTTGGGGCTCCTCACAGGGGGCTGGAAGGCGCTATATAAGTAAGCTCCATTTACCATTTAATTCATTTATTCATTCATTTAAAAGAGACAAAATAAAACAAATTCATCAAAAAGAAAACATTGAATGAAAAGAATGCAGAAAGAAGAACAAAAATCTTATATTACCCCATTATTTAAAAGAATATATAAAATAACTTTAAACAAACAATCACTTAAATTAATCACTTTAATATCCACTTTAAAGCTAGGAATAAAAAAACATGTTTCGCATTAGCAGAATTTAATCGTAACTTTGAAACTTATCCAACATTACTAAAAACTTACCTCAAGTTGCCTTTTTGGACATGCATGCATACGTATGTGTACACATTGTACTTGAGAGGAGATTATTACAGCCTCCTATACAAACCGGATTCCAAAAAAGTTGGGACACTAAACAAATTGTGAATAAAAACTGAATGCAATGATGTGGAGGTGCCAACATCTAATATTTTATTCAGAATAGAACACAAATCACTGATCAAAAGTTTAAACTAAGATAATGTATAATTTTAAGGGAAAAATATGTTGTTTCAAAATTTCATGGCGTCAACAAATCCCAAAAAAGTTGATACAAGTCCATTTTTACCACTTTGTGGCATCCCCCCTTATAATAATAATAATAATAATAATAATAATAATAATAATAATAATGAATTCAATTTATAACGCACTTTTCATTAATGAAAATCTCAAAGTGCTACAAGGTGCAACATAATTAAATGTCAATAAAACAAGTAATAAAACAAGTAAAATCAATAACAATATCAACTAAGATCAAAAGTAGAATCATGAAAAGGTAGAGTATGCTTCTTACAACACTCAACAGGTGTCTGGGGACAGAGGAGACCAGTTTCTCAAGTTTAGAAATATGAATGCTCTCCCATTCATGTCTAATACAGGCCTCTAACTGTTCAATCGTCTTGGGCCTTCTTTGTCGCACCTTCCTCTTTATGATGCACCAAATGTTCTCTATAGGTGAAAGATCTGGACTGCAGGCTGGACATTTCAGCCGGGCTATGGGCTGGCTAGCGCTCTGGTGCCCGGCTCTGGCCGGGGGCCCTCGGCTCGCTGGTGGGTTGGGGGTTCATGTGCTGGGGGGTTGGGTGTCTGGGGGCGTGACTGGTGGCCAATGGGAGGGGGCGGGTAAACCCAACCTGGGTGTCTAATGTGTCATGTGTTCTGAAAGTTGTTAATATGAAGGGTGGGTGTAGTATTTCTTCTGGGGTGGGGACTAAGTGGATGTCCTTGATGATGGTCTTGGACTATGCTTGGCCAGTGTGCGGGCCATGGATGGGGCCTGTTCTCGGTGCTTCCTGGCTCTGTCGGCAGTTAGGCGGGCGCTCTTGGCCGTGTCGTCCATGTGGGATTTTGTGTCCTCTTGGGCGGCGGGCTGACTGCGGTTCGCAGGGGTCGTGGCGGCCCTGGTGGGTGTGGGCTGTTGGTTCTGCTGTTGGCGGCCCTCGGGACCGTGTGCCTCTCTGGTCTTGACTCAATGGCCTGGCGGTCGGAGAGGTGTTTCTTCTGCCTCGCTCCTTGGGTGGACCTTGGCGAACTGGGGGGGTACGTAGGGTCAGCGGGGGAGCTGACTCGCTGCGGGAGCATTGTTCCTGCAGATATTTTCTCCCCATCCCTCACCACGCACCTCCGCCCTCTTCATCTTAAATTAATACATGTAGGGAATTTGAGTCTCGGGTGTGCTACGTTTTTACATCTCCGTTGTTAAGAACCACCTGGGACTGAATTTTATTATACACTTTAGACATTCACTCATAAACATCCTCATAAAAGTTACATATAGGGAATGGAATGAGCACTATGGTTATGGGTGGCGGGATGACATCACTGTCGCCCCCTATGCCTATGCTCATTCACAATTATGCATTTAGACAATTAGGGCCTGGGTTAGAGTTGGAGTGGAGGGGAAACTGGTACAATGCCAGCCTTTGCTCCTTCTCTTTCCTTTTTAAAGTGAAACTAAACTGCCTCGGGGTCTTTAACTCCTCTCCCAGTCCAGATTCAAAAATCTTCACCAAAATGGGCGTTCCGATAGACTGTAGAGGCACCGCCTAAAGGAGGGGAGGAGGTGGGGGTAGAGTGAGTAGGTGGGTGTGGCCAGGACCGTGACATGCAGCTAGCATTAGCATAATACATGCAACATGGACAGTGAACACAGCGACACAGGTCTTTTCTCCACCTCCCTCACCAGAAACTGAGGGAGACTTGGAGCAGAGAGCCACAGGTCCTGAGCCTTATCAGTTCGAGCTGCTGGCTACAGGCACTGACGCTCTTATGCAAGAATCTGGTGGTGCTGAGGCAATGGACCGAACGGGTCCAGCATCTGAGTGGTAAATTTATATTAGCAACATAGGCTAATGTTCAAAGCAATAACAAATTATCTTTTTTTAAATAATTTTCAACTATCTCAATCCAAATTGTAAAGCAATAAATAAATAAAAAATTTCAAAAGGTGCACCTGTGGTCACTGCAGCTTCCTCTCACCTGTAGAAAACATGTGTTGTAGGGAGACGCCAAGGGTATAATTATGAATTATTTAGTACTTCCTAAAGCCCTAATAAATATACTATATATTAAAAAACACACCAATAAACCTGGTCTTGAATACACTGTGCATTTTATTGTCTTAAAAGCATTTCTCCTGTGATGTGAATTACTATGGGTATGCATTACTCTACCAGTAAAAGCACACACAAACTTGTATCAAATTATAAAAAATGAGTAAAAATACAAAACGATATACATGCTGCACTCCACATTCAGTTCAAATTAATTTTTATATAGTAAATGTGTTAAAATGGAATGCTCATAGTCAACATACCGGTAATCAATTATGAAGCTCCTTGTTCTGTCAACACTAGACCTCTGTATTGATAAATACATTTCCAAATCATACATCAAAGTCAAAATTCAAAGTCAACTTTATTGTCCAAACTGCAATATGTACAGAACATACACAGGATTGAAATTGCATTTCTCTCAGATGCATGGTGTAACAAACATTTAATAAACATGTTTACATCTCTGCAATTTTTACAAAGTCATGTGTAAATTTAATATAAATTATAATTGTTTCAAGTGTGCCAATATTAAATGTTGTAAAACAAAAGAAACGCAGTGCATAATCATCATCATCAATTTTTAAAAAAATCATGTCATGGCTGACAATATTTTGTCATGAACTGCAAGTGCCCAGTCCGCACAGGGTTAGAAGAAAACAAATAATAATTTAACACAAGTACAGAGTAATTTACATAAATGGTATCCTATTCTAAAAGAAGTTCTCAGAACCAGATGTGAAGTGCCAAATGTGTGACATGTATTTCAAATTCAGCAGTCAAAACAAACCTTTTTAACAATCCTTTATGTATTATTTTTACGACATTATAGTAGTTAGTATACCTTGGATTTAAAAAGAAATACATTTCAGTAGTTATTTTGTATGTAATTGAGTACCGGTACTGATATGGGCAGCACGGTGGCACAACTGGTAGAGCTGCTGCCTCTCAGCGAGAAGGTTGCCGGTTCAAATCCCGGTCCGGGGCCTTTCTGGGTGGAGTTTGCATGTTCTCCCCGTGCATGCGTGGGTTTCCTCCGGGTACTCCGGTTTCCTCCCACAGACCAAAAAACATGCTTGTTAGGCTGATTGGTGACTCTAAATTGACCCTAGGTGTGAGTGTGAGAGTGGATGGTTGTTTGGTGTGAGTGAGACAGGTCCCTCTTGTAAATGAGTCCCCGTGACTCAACGAGGCTAGCCTGTATAAATAAAGGTTGAATGAATGAATGAATATGTTTAATTTAGTGTTATGCAGAAAATGGTAAGCTATGTAGTTATTCTAAAAATTATGATGCGTTTTTCTCATGTTTCATAGAAAAATCGTGACCTGTGTCTGCTCACTGCCTCCTTCTTGTCTGGTTTCAGAAAATCCACACATAATGTTGGAGGTACTTTAACCTGTTTCTTCTAGTACTGCAGAGGGTCTTCTACAACATCATCAAACAGCAGCCCCATCAACTTGTCAATGTAGCCTTCATAAGAAAAAAACAATTACAAAATCTGTACAATTAAAAATGTTATGTTCAGCTCTACGACCACGACCAAGACGGAAACCACACTGCTCCTCCTGAATCCGACCGGTGTCAGAGCTTGGTCCGCATCGCTGGCAGTAAGTCAGGCTCGTTTCCTGTGAGAGTTGGACTCCGCCAAGGTTGCCCTTTGTCACCGATTCTGTTCATAACTTTTATGGACAGAATTTCTAGGCGCAGCCAAGGTGTTGAGAGGATCCGGTTTGGTGGCCTTAGAATCTCTTCTCTGTTTTTTGCAGATGATGTGGTCCTATTGGCTTCATCAGTTCGTGATCTACAGCTTTCGCTGGAGCGGTTTGCAGCTGAATGTGATGCGGCCGGGATGAGGATCAGTTCCTCCAAATCCGAGGCCATGGTCTTGAGCCGGAAAAGGGTAGCATGCCTTCTCCGGGTCGGGGAGGAGGTCCTGCCCCAAGTGGAGGAGTTTAAGTATCTCGGGGTCTTGTTCACGAATGAGGGAAAACTGGAGCGTGAGATCGATAGGCGGATAGGTGCAGCGTCCGCAGTGAAGCGGGCGCTGTACCGGTCTGTCGTGGTGAAGAGAGAGCTGAGTCAAAAGGCAAAGCTCTCAATTTACCGATCGATCTACGTTCCCACCCTCATCTATGGTCATGAGCTTTGGGTTATGACCGAAAGAACGAGATCTCGGATACAAGCGGCTGAAATGAGTTTTCTCCGCAGGGTGTCTGGACTCTCCCTTAGAGATAGGGTGAGAAGCTCAGTCATCCGGGAGGGACTCGGAGTAGAGCCGCTGCTTCTCCACATCGAGAGGAGCCAGTTGAGGTGGCTCGGGCATCTGGTTAGGATGCCTCCTGGACGCCTCCCTGGTGAGGTGTTCCGGGCATGTCCCACCGGGAGGAGACCCAGAGGAAGACCCAGGACACGCTGGAGGGACTATGTTTCTCGGCTGGCCTGGGAACGCCTTGGGATTCCCCCAGAGGAGCTGCTCCAAGTGGCTGGGGAGAGGGAAGTCTGGGCCTCCCTACTTAGGCTGCTACCCCCGCGACCCGACCCCGGATAAGCGGAAGAAAATGGATGGATGGATGGATGTTCAGCTCTAAAATGACATACCTGTTGTTGGTTTTGTCTTAATTGGTCTCACGGTGTAGTCTCCATGCTTATATTTAGGATAAGCAATGTAGTATCTCAGCTCACCGGTGTTAGTGACAGCATGTGACCGGTTTGCGTTTTCATTGTAGCGTAGTCCAGCTAGCTCAAGTCTATAGACAGAAAAAGTAAAAAAATTACTTTTGCATAGACTTTTTCACAAGGTTATCATACTCTAATGTTTTATTACATTTACCTGCACAGCATTCCATGGAAAGAGAAAACCACATTCTTGGGAGCAAATTTTAAAAGTAAACTATGGAAAGCCTCGATTGATGATGTGTGGTACTGCGGGCTCATCTTCTGAACATCTTTGAGTAGATGTGGAGCCAACAACACAGCCGTTAGCTTCTCACATGTTGCTGTGCCTAAAATAAAAGATAATTTTATTTATATCAGAAATTGACAGAGTTATACTACTGTAGGACAACATTAAAAAAAAAATTATATTAACACAAGCATGAACAACTTGAATGTGGCAAACACTAAAAGCTAAAATTCATTCCATCTTGACACATCTAATTAATATATTACATACATATTAACATATACCGGTAGTACTTACTTGGTTTTAGCCACTCCCTTGCCTGCTCTCCAACTAGAGGCTTGTGTAAGCACTGAGGGAAGAGTGCGTTGTCGTGTGTGTGTTGTAGTGGGCATGACCTTGTCCACTTTTAAGACACCTGTGTACTTTTGAACTGTCCAGTGATGACCTTTACTGACCTCTCAGTAAAGCAAGACATTTACTACAAAATCATTCATTAAGCTGTAATCTGATAAATATAGTCACCAAAAGAGACTATTTCTATCTTTGATTTTAGGCTGATGTGATCAAAAGAATAACATTTGTCATTTTCATGATGTGTGCTTTTAAGCTGTGTTATTCTTTAAGAGTTAAACTGTGTTCACTGCTGTGTTAAAGGGAAATCTCGGGTCACAGAGACCCGACTGTTTTGTTTAGAAATAAGAAGACAGTTTAATCCGTTGTTTTTCATGAACAAGGCTCCAGCTTCTCTGTCTTTTCCTAAACAAATCTCCCTCTGCTCTGGCTGTAACCTTGGGTCTGATAAGGCAAGTGAACTCCTCTCTTTGTTCCTGCTTTAAGTTCTAAGCTGTGGCTGGAACGCAGAGTCTGCAAGAGTCGGCAAGAATCTGCAAGAGTCTGCAGAGTTTGGAAGGAACCAGCAGGTTCCTCTGAGTTTCTGGGAGCTTCAGAGAGAGATGTGAATTTTTCCCAGAGAGCTGAATGACCACCGGTCAAGAGCTAACGACATTCGTCATCCAGCTGGGACTGATAACATGTTGTTATGGGTCCACTTTTAAGGAGCAGAGCTCAAAAACTTTGTTTATTCCTTCCTGGAATAAGTTTATCTTGAAGTCAGAGGCCTGAAGCTGACATATTCTCTGATGACCAAGCGAAAACCAGGAGACGTTGGAAAACGTAAACCAGAACCCTGCTTGAAGGTATTGTACTGGTTCCCACAAGGACCCGTGCATCTGAAAAGCTACAAGGTCTTCCCTCTTACCGGGCCGTCGTCAAAAGGTAAAGAGCTGTTTACAAAACGTACCTGGATTTTAGCAGAAGTCGGAGGAGAAGTGTCACTCTGGTATCATGCTCACGATAATTTCTTCTTAAATCTTTCCTCCTACTCTTTCCCCTCTCTATCTAAGCTGGAAACTATAATTAAGCTGAAGAGCCCACAGACTAAATATGTTAACATCCAATATTGAAGTCTGTTGTGTTAAATTTAAGTGTGCTGACGTATTAATTTGAAAGAAAGTGAAATCATGTCAATCAAGTGTAATGGTGTTAATTTAGTTGATTTATTTTAAATAAATGGTAGTGTCGCCTGGCATACCAAACTAAGTCAATGTCCATTGTCACTTAATGGCTCTGTTTATTTATCCATCATAAAGATCACAGAAATATTGGGTAAACTGAAAAAGAACAGAATCCGTGAATTTACTATTCAATCTGAATAAGTAAATTAATTAAGGTAAAGAGGTCAGTATTAATATTGACCTCCTCATAATCCTTTACAGTGTGGACATTCTGGATGTGGTTAGCGACTGAAGTCCACTTTGCCACAGCCTCTTCTCCACATGATTCACTACACTCTTTCTCCACTTGCCCACCTCTTGAAGTTCTCTGTTTTTAGCCATAGCATCAAGGGAACGCCTCATGGAGCTAAAAAATAACCACATTTTTAATCACCTTACAAACAAACATACTTGAGAAACATTACTGTTTTCACTTTGTTGATCTGTCAAACAGATGACCCAGTGCAAAATAAATACTGCTGCACAGAGCTGATGAACATGATATTCATTTACCAAGTACATATTATTTTATAAATACCATAACATTATTTGCAGCAAAAGAACACCGTGTCTAAAACATCGTAACTAGTACAACATCTAAAATTAGCGCCAGCTAGTCTCCATTGTTTTTTGATGTCACGGTCTTCATTATCAGAGTTCACACACTCTGCGGTGTTCATAAGAAACACTAGATTCTTAGCATTTAAACGCATTTACAACACAAACTAACGTTGATCAGCAACAGATTAAAACGCCACAACCTTATGTGAGGCCACAACCTTATGTGGGGCCACACCGAAGCAAAGCTGCAGGCCGCAATAAACAACACATGAAGAAACACGTCATATACTCAAAAAATAAATTATGGAATGGAAAGGTGTAAAATGGGACTCACCTCCAAACGGATTGTAACCTGATTGTGTAAGGGTGGGTGGACAATGAACATCAGTTTGAAGAGCTTTTATGGAACATCGTAGCTCTTCTATGCTAATGCTATGATGCTAATCTCTGATCCAACTCCGCCCCCTGAGCTCTGCAGGGGGAGTGACCTTCTCGGGGGCATGGCTACAGTTTTATATTCAGGCAGGAGACTATGTGACGTCACAACTGAGCAGACATGTCACAACTGAGCATTTGAACTAATAGTAAAATTAACGTGCAATAACCTCTGTTCAACCCATAGGGCTACCGTGAACACGTTTTTAGACCAAATATTGCCGATTTTAACTAATACGCACAAATACATGAAAATTAACACAGAAATAGTGCTCAGAAACATTTTAAACACATTCTAGGGAGTTTATCAGCTAAAAAAACTTAAATTTGGGTTTAGTTTCACTTTAAGGACACTTTACAACAACACTCACCAACACCACATTTGGGGACGGGTGTGTGTGTGTCGGGGTCTTAATTTGTTAATTTCAATTTTATTTATTTATGTATTTTATATATATATATATATANCAGGTGTAATATGAGCCTGCCTTCTGGTCTTGGTTAGCACACGAGCAGCAGAGTTTTGTAACAGCTGAAGGCTGAACTAATTTTTCTTAGGGAGACCAGAAAGCAGCGAATTACAGTAGTCTAAACAACTAGAAATAAAAGCATGTATCAAAGTCTCAGTATTGGTCAGAGAAAGAAGAGGGCGGACTCTGGCTATATTTTTTAGATGATGAAATCCTGTTTTGACTATTTGTTTAACCTGATAACAAACCCTAACCTTAACCATTCACCTTTTATTTGACCCACCCAAACCTCAAACAAACCAATGAGAGCACCCTGCATGCCAAATAATGACGAGAAGGGGCTACCCGACGCGTCAAGAATGTGACGGGGAGGGAACCTGACCGCCAGCATCCATATATGATGAGTAGGGAGTGAGAGCATGTTGCTGGAGAATCATGGTTCGTGGCTCGTACCAGCAGACTGAGAGACAGCTCTGTCCATCAGGCAGTCAGAATGCTAAACACTCTGCCTGCTCTGCCTCCCCTCCCATTTGAACTGCCTTAACACAAAAAACTTTCTCACACATTACCACTCAACACAAAGATTTTAACACTGGACCCTGTGTCATCAAACGGGTTATTATGAGGAATAAAAGTAAGCTCAGAGTCAAAAAGAACCCCCAGGCTTCTTACTTTTTTAGAAGGTTGTAAAGACAGAGATTGTAATTTCTGAATTGTATTTTCTTTTTGAACCTCAGGTCCAATGATTTAGCTGGAGAAAGTTCTGTGCCATCCAGGACTTTATGTCTGTAATGCAATTAAAAAGTGCAGTGATTGGCCGGGGGTCATCATGAGATAATGAGATGTATAGCTGTGTGTCATCAGCATAACTATGGAAACTTATCCCATGGCTCCTGATGACTCCACCAAGCAGCAGCATGTACAAATTAAAATGTAGATGGGTATGATCAAACAATCAATAACTCAATCAACTTTTATTTATACTTTTAGGTAGATTTGGTTACAGTGAGGGGAGTCATCTTTCTTGCCAGACAGGTAACTTGATATAGACACACAATAAGTATAAAAAATAAATATAACATGAATCAAAAATGATTTAAAAATCATGATACATCTGAGGCTACTTGGTATTGTGCTCCTGCCATGTGGCCCCCTAGTGGGTGTTCCCTTGCCTGCGGGCGTGCCTGGGGCCTTCACTGTCTGGGGTTGGGCGCTTGGGCGTGTGTTGGCTCGGCCTGGTGACTGCCTGGTGGGGCTCGGGTCCTCTGGTCCTGTCGGGTCTGGGCCTGAGGGGTGGACGTCCCCGGTGCCCGGGCCTGGGGCTACGTCGGTGCAACGGGCTCCGGCGGGGGCCTGTGAATTTGTCGCTGTTGACCCCAGGGGGGTCATTGTGTGTAGTCACTGGTGGGGCTTTTCCTGGTATCCCCCTTTGGTCGGATCTGGGGAGTTGGTGAGTGGCTCATCCTGTTCGGGTGGCCCTGGGGACTCTGGGCTCAGGGTCCTTCTTAGGGTCTTGGGCTCTGGTTGCCCCTTCGTCTCGTCTGCCTCGAACCTTGTGGGGGCGGATCTCTGATGATTCACAGTTGCTATTGAATGTTCTATTGGAGGAACCTTTTTCAATTATGCATGCTCACAACCACACACAAATGGATGCAGGGATGTATATGTACAGTAGATATATGCAGATATGTAGATGGGTATATAAATGAATATAAATGTATATGTATGTATACTGTATATATATTTGTAGGTATGGGTATGTATATATATGGAAATCTACTGCAAGGTCATAAATGTTATTAGTCTTTATGCATGTGTTGCTGTGTTCTGTCATGTACTTTGCAGGATTGCAGACAGATGTTGGGTGTGTTTGCCTTGTGCTTTTTTGTGGATAATTGTTGTGTTTTGTTGTCTTACTTTCTGTCTTTCCTTTCTCTTAAAAAAAAAGAAAAAAAAAAGAAAAAGAAATTTGTATCGTGTGAGAGGATGGCTGTAAGGTGAGAAGGGAGGCCATCTATAAAGGAAAAAATAAATAAAAAGGATTTAAAAAATGGCCCGATGCTACATGCTAAACTGAATTTTGGAATCTTACAGCAACAGGAACAAAATTGAATACAGCAGCTTAAAGGCAAGAAATCAGCAGCACAGACAAAGTGACATATCACCAATGAATGTAGCATTACAGTGATTATTCTGGTTAGAGATCCATGAGTCTAACTACTTCAGGGTAGAAGCTGTTCCTCAGTCTTGTGGTTCTACACTTAATGCTCCTCTACCTCCTTCCTGAGGGGAGCGGGGCAACACATGTGTGCTGGGTGAGTGTGGTCCTTCATGATGCAGCTGGCTCTCTTCCTGCATCTAGAGGTGTAGATGTCTGTGATGATGGGGAGGCTGACTCCAACAGACTTTGCATTGTTCCTAGTGGTGGATAAAATTGATCACCCCACTAATCAGGATTTGTCACTCTGCGCTCACTGACTCAGACAAGTAAAAAAAACAACAACAACAACTTTGCACCAAAAACATTTAAGTTTATTTAGGTATGCATGTGTTTGTTTATTGTTTGTTTGTTTGTTTTGTTTTACTTCATTTTTATTCATGCTAATCCCATTATTATTATTATTATTATTATTATTATTATTATTATTATTATTATTATTATTATTATTATTATTATTATTTCTAAATCAGATCCAGGTCACTTTCGTTGTTGGTGATGGATCATTATGATACTAAATATATGGGAATGATGTTTGTTTCTCCCCTCTACTTAAAGGAAGTTGCTCCCATAAAGAATTAGTAGACTAGTGGAAGTGGCAGATCAGTTAGAATTAGACAAGTGTGGCAGATAATAATTTAGTTGTCTCAAATCGCTCAACTACAGAATTTGCACACATATGCAAATGTGTAGTATTCATATTAATAAACGCCGTGCTGCATGTGACATCACATTTGCTGCACATGTGGGTCACTTCTGAGCCATGGAATCATACTGGAGTCTGATGATGGTTGCATTTTAGCAAAACAAAATCAAAACAGCACTACACTTACAGCGTGAACGTAGCCTTAATCTAAAACTCTGCCATGAAGGACTGGGCGATATATGAAGGCCTTCAAGGAATGTCAGTATCACGTTGCATGTTTTACACTTTAATGAACTCTCCTATAGGATTAGTTCTGAAGTTTAAAATCTGTTTTGTAAACGGCAAAGGGGTCTGCCTCGTTGTACAGCAGGTTGTCCCTTAATGTTCATCTAGTAATTGTAAAACTATTTATGTTCAACACTTTCCAATGAAAATGGGCTTCGTATGGTTCTTTCAGAAAAAGACAAGACTTTTCTCTTAAACTTGCATGTTGTATTTCCACGGAGACCTGATCACTTTAATTATTCATAATCTTTGTACTCAGATGCTGCCTTATGATAAATTGGAATGCTGATGTATTCCACTTTGGATCTTTTCTTTAATATAGATCAGCACAGTTTATATACTGAATATATGTATGGGGTGATTGGTTTGAGGTCAGTCAGTTGTAGGTGATAAATATACCACTTTTGTATTAAAACCTGCACAAATGCACAGTACAGTGATTCTGACTGTGGATGCACTTATGCAGATAAAGCTTTTAGTCACGTCTTGTGCCTCTGTGTCACAGCAGCTTAATGAAGCACCAGTAATAACCTGCAGATCCTGTTCACATTGAGGACACACTTTCTGCTGTGGAAGACGAAGCAGGGAACAGTGTGGAGTCTGTCTGTTCTATGTGGTGTAAAAACACCATTAGCTTCTGTCTCCTGCAGTGCATACTTTCATTTCATAAATACTAAATGACTCCCATCCAGCTCCTTTTCCCAGCAATGATGGTAAATCTAAAGTGCTCCCGAACACTTGGGTTTGTTGAGGGCAACATTAACTGTACAAACTGAATTTCATTCTCGGACCGGCCAAAAAATGTGGTGAAGTCAACTTTATCAGATGAACCCATTTTCTGTCCATCCATTTTATTAATTTTTATTTAACCTTTATTAATACAGTTAGTCTCATTATGCCATGAGGACTCATTTTCAATACCTGATTTAGACAAACAACATATAGTACAGACAACAATATACAACAATAAAAAGCAATTAAAATAAAAAGTTATAAAACCACTGTTAGTGTTAGCGGCATGGTCCTATTAGCAGAGTGGTTCTGTTAGCAATGAGGTTTTCTTAGTAGCATGGTCCTGTTAGCAGCATGATATCATACCATACTATACCATTTTATTTATAGAGCACTTAAAACAGCGACAAGGCCAACCAAAGTGATGTACAAAAAATCAAACAACAGGCAACACATAGGAAACATACAAAATGAAGAAAAAAAAATAGAAGATAGACATAAAATTGTTGCAGATAATAAATATAACGACCAAACACAGATGATCAGATGTTCAACAAAATAGTAGTGGGTCTTTAAACAGGATTTGAAAACCGAGAGGGAGGGGCCTGTCCGACGAGCAGAGGTAACTCGTTCCAAAGTCCTGCTACAGAGAAGTTTAGAAACAAATGGAAGTTTGGAGACAGGCCTGAAGTTGGATACAACTGAGGGGTCAAGGTTTTTTTTTTTTCAGGAGAGGTTGAACAGCAGCATGTTTAAAGGTTTTTGGTACCATGCCAGTGGATAAACTACTATTCACAATAGCAAGAATGGAAGGACCTGGAGTAGGCAAAACCTCCTTTAGTAGCTGAGGGGGGACCACATCAAAGGGGGAACCAGATGGTTTCAAGCTGCACAGGACCTGCTCTAGAGAAGACAGAGATATTGGTTCATGAGCCAAGATGGTGTAGTGGCAGGGCTTTTGACTTGGGACCCGAAGGACGCGGGTTCGCGTCCCGGCCACTACCCACCTTGGGGTGTCTATGAGTGCACATCTATTTCTCCAGCTCCCCGGGCGCTTTTGGGCTGCTCACTGCACCACCTGGTAGGTGGTTGGGTTAAATGCAGAGACGAATTTCGTCTGTGTATGGGAAACATACGCAGATGACAGGAAAATACATTATTATTATTATTATTATTAAAATGGTCAAATACAGCAACAGATTGAGGTGAGATGGATGGATCATGTGTTGGAGGAGAAATGAGAGCCCGGGTGGTCACTTTTTTTTTTTTCTAAAAAGAAATGTAGGAAGTTCTCGCACAGCTCAGTCAAGGCTTCCAGAGGTGATAGTTCAGTGAGTTGGAGAACAGAGTTTAGGGTAGAGAAAATAACTTGTGGATTGTGAGAGTTAAGGCAATGATATCAGAGAAGTATTGAGATCTAGCAGTTTTCACTGCTTTCTGATAACGACGCAAACTCTTTTAGTATTTGAAAAGAGACCTGCTACCTGTCTTTTCTCCATGTGTGCTCCGTCCTCCTGCACTGCTGCCTAATGGCCTTGGTGACGTTATTCAACCAAGGTTCTGCTCTGAGTTTTGATTTTCTAGATTTAACAGGAGCAACATGATCCAGAGCCTATAAACAGACAGAGTTGAACTGGGATGTCAGCTCCTTAGTGGTGGAGAGAAACACCGGGGGCTGAATTATCATTTCAGAGTTGTAAACATCTGTGAAACGTGCGGCAATGAAATGGGTAAAGATCCGGCTGCGACGTGCAGTAATGCACGGCTTAGGAGTTAGATGGGGGAGGGTGAACTCAAACAAGACTGGCATGTGTTCTGAAAACATATTGTCACAGATTTCAAGATTAGTAACTATCACATCCCGAGTTAACACAAGGTCCAATGTATGTCCACGCTCTTGGGTGGGACTGTTTACATGCTGATTTAGATTAAATGAGTCCAATGAATCTAAAAATTCCTTAACCAAGGGCTTTTCATGACAACACACATGCAAATTAAAATCACCAATAATGACTACACAATCATATTCAGGTGTGATTTCAGCCAAGAACTCAGAAAATTAATTGATGAAATCCTTAGACCGAGGTGGGCGGTAGCCGAGTACGCATAAAGTCGCAGGCGAATGGTCGAGTTCAAAGACAGTCAGCTCAAAACTGGAGCAGGAAACCAGGATAGGCAGTTGTTTACAGTCAAAAGTTATTTGAATATCGTTAATAATCCGCCACCACAACGGTCTGATAGCCGCGGGTTGTTAAAATACAGAAAATTTGGTGGTAATAATTCCGTCAAGGCGTTGGACTCACCCGGCAACATCCAAGATTCTGTGATGAAGAAAAAGTCCAAATCGTGCTCTTGGAAGTAATCCCTGAGGATGAAAGTTTTGTTGGTGACAGATCTTGCGTTGATCACACACATCCTGATATTATCCGAGGTGGACCCAGCAACGGTGGAGTGAGCGCGTGCCAGCAGCCACAGGTTTTCAGTAATGGCTCCTCCGGGACAAGCAGTGAGCTGCACCGGCCAACAACTCCCGTTGTTTACTTGTGCCGGGCATGCAGGAGGCTGATTATGGACACTATGTCCATCAGCTGGAGAGGAAGATGTAGCACGCAGGGCTTTGAGCTTCACCAGCTGGCCAGCTCATTTTCCCTGACGTCTGGAGCGATATATCTGGGCGATATCAGTGCTTTAAGTGGTCCGGAACGTACCGGAACGCAGTTTCACCACTTCTAAAATTTAACCCTGAGAGTACTGTAGTGGGCATGACCGTGTCCACTTTGATACACCTGTGTATTTTTGAACTGTTCCAGAGATGACCTTTACTGACCTCTCAGTAAAGCAAGACATTTACTACAAATTATTCCATTAGTTGTAATCTGAGAACATAGTCACCAAAAGAGACTATTTCTATCTTTGATTTTATTCTAATGTAATCAAAAGAATAACTTTTGTCATTTTCATGATATATGTTATATGCTGTTATTCTTTTAATATGAAGCATGACTGTGTTACTCGATCAAATGAAAGGGTGTCAAAGTTCAGATAAAAGGTCAAACTGACTTACACAGAAATTGTTTTTGTTGAGTTTCAGCTAAAACTCTCATCTAGCGTCTGAAAGTCTCTTCACTCAGATACTTTTCCTAAACAATTTCCCTCTGCTCTGGCTGTAACCTTGGGTCGTGATAACGGCAAGTGAACTGCTCGACTGGTCCACGGACCAATGAAAAAGAGACAAGTTTCTCTCATCTCAGATCCTTCTAAAAGTTCTAAGCTGTTGCTGGAACTGAAGAGTCTGCTGGGAGCTTCAAGAGATGTGAACCTTTCCCAAAGAGCTGGATGAACTCAGTCAAACGCTAAGGACAGTCATTCAGTTAAAGGCTGATAACATGCTTGTTATGAGTCCACTTCGAACGAGCGTAAGCTCAAAACTTTGTTTATTCCTTCCTGGAATAAGTTTATCTTGAAGTCAGAGGCCAGGAGCTGACGCATTTTCTGATGACCAACGCGAAACCAGGAGACGTTGAAAACGTAAACTAGAACCAGCTCGGACGTGCTGGGCCTGAAGGACTCTGTGCATCTGAAAGGCTGGTGTCATTTCTTTATCAGACTCGTCGTCGAAGGTAAAGAGCTGTTTACAAACGTACCTGGATTTTAGCAGAAGTCGGATGGGAAGTGTCACTTTTGGTAACATGCTCAAGACAATTTCCTGTAAACCATCTCTCTATCTTTCCTCCTATTCCCTTATCCCTCTCAATCTATCTGGAAACTATATTTAAGTTAAAGAGCCCTCAGACTAAATATGTTTAACATCCAGTATTGAAGTCTGTTGTGTTAAATTTAACTGTGCTGACGTGTTAAATTGAAAGAAAGTGAAATCATGTCAATCAAGTGTAATGGTGTTAATTTAGTTGATTTATTTTAAATAAATGATAGTGTCTTTGACATATCAAACTAAGTTAACGTCTCTGTCACTTAATGGCTTTATTTATTTATCCATCATAAAGATCACAGAAATATTGGGTAAACTGAAAAAGAAAAGAATCCGTGAAATTACTATTCAATCTGAATAAGTAAATTAATTAAGGATAAAGAGGTCAGCTTAATACTGACCCCTGTTAAAATCCTTTACATCTGGGTGGCGCTATATGTGTTTAAAGACACAATATATGGTCTCCCTCATGTTTACCTCAGTACCGGGACTTTTTTTTAGAGTACGATGCGTTCCTGAACTTTCGTCTTCTCCACTTGAAAGACCCGTGGCAGACGGCATCATTTCCCCCCGACTGGATTTCAAGAAACAGCAATTCTTCTGTCGACAATAAAACATATTTGGTGGAGCGCGTCATTTTGGCCAATCACAACCTCAGGATAGACAGGGGGAGGAGACGACAGCGAAATCTGTAAAAAAAAAAATTTTTTAAATCTCAGCGCGACTCGCAAGTTCAACAGAGCGCAAGGGAGGCGGAAGTAGAACAGGCGGTGTTTTCAAAGGAAATTAAGTAAATTTTACAAATGAACGACACAGAGAAAACTGTTCGACCTAACTCCTCCAACGTGTGGGAGCTCTTGAAGCTTCACAAAGATTAAAAAAACTGCAACATGCAGTTTTGAAATTGACGACACGAGAGAACCCCGCTGATGAAAACATGACGGAGTCGTAAACTAACTTCACCACGGTGTGTATCACTAAATCAGAAAACTGTAAAAAGCCCCTCCTAAATTCACTGTTGGTGGTTATTAAAATGTCACCTGTTCATTGGGTAAAGTTAATATTCTTATTTTTATACATGCAGTTGAGTGTCACCATTGTTTAGTAAAATGGCATGTTGTGTTACAAATAAAACTAAATAAAAATTAACAAAATAAAAGTCAATTGCACCCCTAAAGTCACTGTGATAAATTGTCACATTAATTTCATTATCTTAGCCACAGGAGTGAGTTTAAAAACAGGATGATGTCTATATGAACTAGTTGAATGAGGTGTCTCTAAAATATCCTGATGCATGATCAATAATAATTTAAACAATTTTTTAATCTGTCCACAGGACCTGACTTTATTTTGTTAGATGTCTCTAAAATAGTTATTGAATCAAGTGTTTACATGTAGGTAAACATAGATGTTTAACAACTTGTTAAAATACACCAGAATGCAGGAAATGGCATCTACTTTATTCAAAATTTCTGGCAAAACATCTTCACCAGCATATTTAAGAAATGAGTTTTTACTGTTAGTAAGTAAGTTTTATTTATATAGCACATTTCACAGACATGAGAGTCACATAGTGCTTTACAAAAGGAAAAATAAAATCATAAAATCACAGAAGTACTATACAAAAAGGTAAAACATAACAAACTCTAAAATCAATGTACAAAATTAACCAAAAGCCTGTCTGAAGAGATAAGTCTTAAGTTTTTAAATGCATCTGTTGACTCGGAGCAGCGCATTGTTAGCAAAATGTTCTGCTGTATTTGACTTGCTGCTGTTGTTGGTTGTTGATTTTTTGGTTGACACAATCTTTCCTATTTATGTCCTCATTAAATTAGGTTAGTAAATGACTTTTACCTGAAGCATGTTAAAAAATTACAAAATCTTTTGGGGGGGGGTTGGCGCAACGTTTGTCACCTTTTTCATCCCTTCTGAGTTTGCAGGTATGCATATTATTATGACATTAGGGAGAGTACCGGCACTTATTTTTTTCCACTTAAAGCACTGGGCGATATATCTGGGCAGGCAGGTGAGGAGCACAGCGGAGTTAAACAGGCAGGTCCACCAGCATTGGGGGAAGGGGGCGGCCGTGGCGTAGTGGTAATGGCAGTCGTCCCCCGATCGGAAGGTTGGCGGTTCGAATCCCGGTTCCCCACACCATGTGTCGTTGTGTCCTTGGGCAAGACACTTAACCCCGAGTTGCTCCCGGTAGGACTGGAAAGCACCTTGCATGGTAGTCTGCCGCTACCGGTGTATGAATGTGTGTAGCATTCAATGTGTGTAGCACTTTGAGATTTTCACTAATGAAAAGTGCATTATAAATTGAATTAATTATTATTTCTATTATAATGATCCAAATAAGCGACATCAGCGGCAGATAAATGAAGATCCAGGAGCTGTTGTCGATCATACACCAGTAGCGCGTTTATGTCCCAGATGAAAAATGAACAAAACTATAAACAGCAGAGGTGGATTGCAAGTCATGTACATGGGTGCCATCTTACCGTGTGTCACTGTTAGCAGTGCTGTCCTGTTAGCAGTGTGGTGTTGTTAGAAGCATGATACTGTTAGCAATGTGGTACTATTGGCAGCATGGTCCTTTTAGCAGTATGGTACTGCCAGCAGTGTGGTCCTGTTAGCAGTGTGATCCTGTTTGTAGCATGGTCCTATTAACAGCATGGTACTGCCAGCAATGTGATCTTGTTTAGAAGCGTTGTCCTGTTAGCAGTGTGGTTCTGGTCGTAACGTGGACTTGTCAACAGCATGGTACTGCTTGCAATGTGATTCTGTTAGTAGCATGGTCATATTAGCAGCGTGAAATCTAGAATTCACCTTCAAAATTGCGCCACTCAGGTTGGTTGCATGTTGGAGTAGCTCTGGTACTTTCATTCTCATTTATTGCTTTTGAATACTTTCATTCCTCTTTTTTCTGGATTTAAATCACTTTTTTTGGATG
>JBBPBX010044756.1:0-12742 GCA_038048925.1 Garcialebias charrua
TGAAAACGGACGGATCTCTCCAAGGTTCCAGGGCCTTTAGATGCTCTGGGTCTATCTTAACCTTTTCTGCTTGTTTAGGCAGAGTGGGTTGTATTTGTTGGTTAAACCATACCTGTATGGCCCGCATTTTCAATAATGCACGTGGCACACAAGGAATGGCTGCCGCCAGGAGGCCCAACAGGCGTTGGCACGTTTTCACAGGGACCCGTTGGTCCAGTTTAAATTTTCCCAGGCAATGGCAAATGGAGGAAACTCTTTCCTTTGAGAGCCATGCTCTGTATCCGACAGTGTCAATCTGTACACCCAGAAATACAGTAACCCATGACGGAGTCAGATCACTTTTCTGTAGGCTTATGACAAAACTGAGAGACTCCAGGTGAGAGATCACCTTAAGGGAGTGTGACAGCGCCTGCCTTTTGCTTCCAGCCAGAATTAGCAGGTCGTCCAGGTAATTCAAGACCCTGAGTCCTTGGTTCCTAAGAGGGGTCAGGGCTGTGTCCAGACATTTAGTAAATGTACGCGGAGCAGTCTTTAAACCGAAGGGTAAGGCTTTGAATTCATAAGCGTTTCCTTTGAATGCAAAACGGAGGAACTTTCTGTGTCTCCTCCACACGCCTATATGGAAATAGGCATCTTTCAAATCCATTGTACATGCGTAGTCTCCTGGTCTCACAGACTGGAGAACTTGCCGCAGTGTAAGCATCCTGAACTTGAAAGTTTTAATTCTTTTATTGAGAGTCCTGAGATCCAGAATCGGTCTCAAGGAACGGTCCTTTTTGGGCACCAGGAAGTACTTGCTGTAGTGTCCGGAGCATAGTTTGCGTCCTGAGACCAAACTAATCACTCCCTTTTTCAGCATGGTTGAAACTTCCTCCCTCAGCACGTGCACGCGTATAGGGTGATCTTAGATTGCAACACCCCTGAGAAACGGGGCAGTCTCTTTGAGAACTGCAACTCGAGTCTGTGACGTATTGTTGTCATGACCCAATCATTTGGTAGGCACGCCTCCCAAGTCTGTGCATGCGCGCTGAGCCTGGATGGCATGTTGAATTGCTGCTCCTCGTGTTTCAGGTCGAAGGGAGTGACCTTTGACCCCTCTCGCGCCTTTTCGAGCAGGTTGCTCGGTCTAACAGAAGATATCGTGAGATCAGGCCGTCTCCGGCGAATCTCGCGTATCTTGCTGTGGTTCATAGTTCGACCGTGAGGTCTGGGTTTTATAAAAATGGGACTCGAGTCAAGAACCAAGGTAGTCTGTGCATTGGTACTTTTATTTTTGTACATGTCTGAAACAGTGTCTGTTTTGTTTACATATGCAATAGGCGAGTCATGTTTGGTGCGCGCACACATGTCACCAGCTCCTCGTGGTTTTCTACGAGCAGAGACTGGGATCAGAAAGTTAGGTTCCCGTACATCGTGTACGGACGAACCTGTAAAATTATCAGTTTGTCCTGGTTCATCAGGTCCGGAACTGGTTTCCGTAGGAAGAGGTCGAAGCAGCACTCGGACGGTACTGCAAAGCCTCACAGTCCCCAGCGGGTCTCTTTCGTGGGAGACCACGCGTGTTTTCCATTGGTGGGGCGAATTTTTTCCTTGGCAAACCCTCGCGGAGGGCATCCGCTTGTTTGCGTGCTTGTTCCAGCCTTGTCTGGACACGTTCCAGGGCTCTCCCGAAGAGTCCCGTCGACTCGATCGGGTGCTGTAGGAAGGTGGACCTCTGGTTTTCCGGGAGGTCCGACAGTGTTAGCCAAAGATGGCGCTGGGCGACAACTATTTCTGCCATTGCTTTGCCCTGGGAAATAGCTACTGTCCCCATCATGCTGAGCACGAGGTCAGAGGCACGGTGGGCCTCCTCTATGGCCTCGGTTGTGGCTTGCTCGTCCTTTGTTACCTGGATATCCTGTAGTTTTTCCACCAGGTAGGCCTGTACCATGCTCGACGTATTCATTGCGCGAGCCGCGAAGCCTTGGGCCTTGTAGCACTTCTCGAGTTGTTTCTCCGAAGCACGACAAGCTTTGATGGGCAGCGTTGGTTTCATCCCCATGGCTGTGGGGGCCAGGTGAGCCGCCAGAGACTCCTCTATCGGGGGTGCACTAGCAAGACCCAGAGCCTCCATTCCCGTGACATCCAAGAGTCGGGACAATGGCAGCATGATGGGAGCCCTGGGTTCCGCCCAGGAGCGTTTGAGTTCCGTTAGAAAGTCCGGAAAAATTGGCATTTTCTGTGATGTTGTCAGGTTGTTTCGCGTAGGAGTAGTTTCCCGCCAGCCTCGTAGCCTGTTGGCGAGGCGTGGGGTCCGGGCACGTGACTTGCAGGCCGTCAGCGGCCCTATGGCACAGGTCGAACAGGGTATGTACCGACATGTCCGGTTCCGGAAGGTTCTGCGCCAGGTTCTGGGAGGAATGGACAATTTCTCCCTTGTCACCGTATTCAGCGTTTATGTCTGACACTTCTGGCGTTGAGTTTTCGACAGCAAGTAAGGAGTCCGACGTGTTGTCTTCCCCGACCTGGCCAATGCACTCCAGGTCCACGTTTTCAGGCTCCAGTTCTGGAGCCGGCAGGTTAGTGCGACATGCGACCTTCATCGCCACGGTCCTTGCCATAGACTTGGCCAGTGTGTCCGCGTGGCGTTTCCTCACTGTGGCCGTCATTCGACGACAGTGGGGGTAGGAGTCAGTGGATTCCAGCGCCTTCCTCGCATGTAGGATCCCTATGCAGACAGGACAGGCCTCGTGGGTGTCCGTCGCCGAGAGGGAGTAGCCGCAACCGCTGGGGCATGGGCGCAAGCGAGGACTCGTCGTCCTGGTTTTCTTCTTCCTTGTCCTCTGCTTTCCCTTCTCGGGAGCCATGTCCGGAGACGAGAAGAGTAGGAGTTGGTCCTAGTTTCCTTTTGTTCGAAGCCGTCTTCTCCGTCGTCTTGCTATCGCTAGTAGACTGCTAGTAGATTAGCAGAAGGTTGTGACGCAGTTAGCGTCGTCGAGCGAAGCTGCGGGAGAGAAGAAAAACTTTGTGGTAAGTAGAAAAATGCTGGACTAGCTTTCGCCAGCCCAGCAGTACGCAGGAAAATTGTCTCTGTACGCTCAGTGTAGGGAGCAAGCTCACCTCAATCAAGCGACGCGACAACAGAGAGGTCCCGCGATGTTCAGGTGTTTCAGCGAGGTGAAGGGCAAAAAAGAGAAAGATGGACGGGCGTCGGTCGCTTAAATGCACAGAGGGCGGAGCCTCTGGCGCGACGCTGACGCCCCTGCCGTAAAGGCGTGAATGTATTCCTTCAGGTAATCGCGCGGGGGCGCAATTCCCATAGCAAGTATGTTGCACCGAGAGACCGAACTGAAAGGGAACTCACTCAGAATTTGGACTGTGAATGACTCTCAGCTACTACCACATTAAATTATATCCCTATATTTTATAATTGGCTGAGTTATACCGATTTTGTGTTTGACAATCTTGATTAGCTGTGGCCGTCATCTTCAATTAGGTTGACTCCAAAAGTTAATCAGTTGCAGATGCACATTTGTTGATTATTTTACAGGAGTTTTTAATAAAATCTGTCCAGTGGTTCATGCGATATTTTCATAGTAGGCAATCAAGGTTGATTTCTAATGACAACATTTTAAGCAACATTCTCGCATAATCAGTATCTGTAGAGTATTTGTTTTGAAGGACTATCATCTGACAAAACACCAAATCTTAGCGCAATATATGTAAATTTGACAAACTTGTAGCCATTTTTTTTGTTTTCTAAGTTCAGTTGGCAGTGGCCGCCATCTTGAATTAGTTAGCCCCAAAAGGTAATGAGAGCAGATGAGCATGCATTGATTTTTTCCAGAAGGTTTCATTAAAATCTACCCAGTGGTTTATGAGATAATTTGCCAACAGCTGGACAAACTTGACTCGGAAGAGTTAAAAGTAATTTTTTTAACAAAGCTGTTGTGCCATTTATTAGTGATCAGAACTGGCATTGGATGTGCCATTCATCTATTTCCTCGTCAAATTTTAGGTTCATACTTGTAAAATTGACTGAGTTATGGACATTTTTGTGCTTTTTATTGTCAGCCAGACGTATAGTGGCAAAAAAGAAGAACATTTCATAATGTCAAATTAAAACAACCGCTAACCCTAACCCATAGGTGGAGGGAGCACAGTGGTCAGGGCTGTATTCCGAGCAAACAGCTTGACAACACTCACTGGGAGAATAAAAACTTTGACCGAGTTGCACGTTGCTGCGATCGCCGCTCGCTCTTATTAACGAGCAGCCTCGGCACGGATGTAGCAGTGGCAGAGCGCAGCAAATCCTGAAGTGCAAATTGGTTTGGAGAGCTGTGTCTGTATCCAGTTTAATTACTGCGTGGAAAGTACAATGTGCCAACAAACGAGTGGGTGAGTACTTAAAGTCCAAATTACGACCCCGCTTGGCGTTTGACACACCACCATTTGCGTCATTGGGAGCAGTCAGTGTTCATTTACTTGTCCAAATCTTAAAACTGTTATTTACACTTTCTAGCACTAGTTTTCTTGGCCCAGAATACCGATAAGTGCGACTTGTTTGCTTCAGTGATCCTCTTTCCACGTCTTATTCCACATTAGGCATGTTTAGAGTCGACATGCTCTCGTCTCCTCCTCCCATCAATCTACATCTCCAGCTCTGCTATTTGAGCCGACCTTAAGAGTATCCAAAGAGGATGAAATGAGGTGCCTGACTGATAGTAAATTACCCCCCGATCCTCAAATTGCGCATTAAAGCTTAGATTTATGACTCAACTCACATCTGAGAGAGCTTAAAGCTCTGACATTGTCACAGAGTAAAGAGTTGGCGTGTAATTGAATTGAAAAGCACAAAGGCGGTGGTAGATCGCACTGGAAACTCCCAAAGCCTGCAGATTTCAAGTCGCAGCCTCGCGTGGAAGACGAGTCAAATCCCAATTGCTCATGGGTGTGTGTCTCTAAGTGTCACGCTGAATCCAAAGGCGCTCGTCATTCGTGTCGGAGGGGCGACACGATCCCCGACAACTTTCACATCAGTTTGAGGATTAGAGGCATGAGGTTTACGCTGGCCTTGCCAGAATCCAGGATAACATTTTTTTTTTTGATTCAGCAATTTAAACTAATTTCAAGGCTGGCTCTGCAGCAATTTTCTGGTTCAGTGGAATGTCATAGCCCACTTGGTCACCAGCCCTCTTATCACAGGTACCTAACACAGGGGATGCTATGCTAATTGCATAGTTTTTTTTTCCAAGGCTGGGGGTAAAATTTTCCTCCATCTGAGCCGGAACTCAAATAATACGGCTGATTACAGTTTTTATCAGCCAGACAATTGAGTACATGTGCAAAGCAGAAATGTTTACACAATGTTGTGTTAGTAGAGTGAAATATGTTTTCAATGTATCTCAGAGCACCATAATTAGAGCTTATTCATAGACGTGCCAGGGCATTTAAAAGGATGGATTTTTTTAATGGGAGTTCAGAGATGCAGCAATTATAAAATCAAATTTAACGCTTTATTCTTTGAAATATCCATCTGAGCTAAAACGTGAGCTAGCTAAACGCGCACGTTTAAAAAAAAAAAACTTTTAACCTTTAAAGTCATCCATTTCTGTTACCAAAATATTTTGTAATATTTTAATGAAACTTTTACAGTAATCATCATCATTACAGTCAGTTCTATTCATGATAGCCACCACAACTAATGGACATTACCCAACACATAAATGGCCATAATAACTAAACCAATTTTATAGATACTGAGTTACATTTTGGTGTGGTAGTAGCTGAGAGTGGTCCACAACATACACACAGAGCTCTAACTTCTGACATTTTCATATTGCATGAGAATGCACATGCCATTGACCAAGTTTGACCAAAACGGCTTTAACGCTATCTTATCCCCTGACATGATTGTCTTAGTTTAAAACTGGCATGAATGGCGGCAGGTGACATGCATTCCTTTCTATTGCGTTAATACTTAAAGTACAGTAGTCCCTCGCTAATTCGTGGTTCGTTTTTCACGGACTCGCTCTATCATGGTTTTTCAAAATAAGATTGGACATGACACACAATTGGCTGATTCATGGATGACCTGCACGATTGGCATGGATTTTTTGTTTAAAATAAATGATTTGAAAATATTTAGCACCTGTGTGCACCCAAGCTGCAGGAGAAGCTTCTTCAGAAGTGGGCGTGGCCAAGAGTGCTGGCAGATGGTGGAGTGAAGCAGAGGCAGAGAGCTGAAATCATGACAGGCTGTGCTCTTTTAGAGTAGGGCTATTCAATTGGTGGCCCGCGGGCTATTTCCAGCCTGCGGGTGACTTCAATCCGGCCCATTTCATAAAAAAAAAAAAAATTGGTTCTGGGTTGAGGTTTTTGATTCTGTTTATTACATTTATGATTCAATGCAATAAAATAAACACATTTAAAGTGTTACAGATTATTGTAAACTTTGTTTTTCTTACATAATGATCTTAATCGCTGGGTGTCCGGCCCCCGAGCTGAAACTGTGGCCCCCTGAGCATTTTTGTTGAACCTGAGCAATTTGGTTTAGAATACTGTATTGCAACAGTGTGGGAAGGGTTTAAAACAGCTTTATATAAATATAAATACTAAAATAAACTAATACTTACTACTTGTACTACTGTTCCTTCACAGTTTTTTCACTTACCATGGGGCTTCAGGGTACGGATCCCCCACGATAAACAAGGGACTACTGTAATTGAAAACTATGCATATCTTTCTTAACTTGGCATCTGCAGGTAAAAACTAGGGATGGGGCAGATCCGATCCAGTATCGGTATCGGTATCCGATACCAGCATTATTTAAGTATCGGGTATCGGATCAAACCTGCCGATACTTTTCCGATCCAGTTTCAAAGAGCACTTGTGTTCAATCACATTCTGTGACTGCCCTTCTTAACATTGTCTGAGATAAACCCAATGAAGACACTCTTAAGCCTTACAATAGGGGGTTCCCTATTGTAAGGCTTAAGAGTGTCTTCATTGGGTTTATCTCACACAATGTTAAAATGAATAGTTTGGGTGCAAAAGTTCCATTATACAGAGTCAAATACCTGAACAGTATCGGATCGGGAAAGTATCGGTATCGGTCGATACTGAGTTAACAAGTATCGGTATCGGATCGGAAGTGAGAAATGTGGATCGGTGCATCCCTAGTAAAAACACACATTTAAAGCACATGTGATGCATGAAAAGTAACAATACATGTTTTATTCTTTTACTTGAATTCCAAAAATCACTAAACCAGAAAAGTTGACATGTAGCCATAGATCGAACACTGTAGCAAGAAATAAACATGATATCAGTGCATCGTTTCTGTAGTGTAGCTTCAAGGTGGCACCACTGAGGACATCACTTGTTGGACTTTTTATCAGGGCTTCCAGCTCCCCTTGCTCCTTCAAACATAAATAAATGCTGTCACTGACTTTCCTACAGGAGTTATTAAATCAGACGCAAGAGACACATTTTAGCCCAATTGACAAAACGTTAAAATTTGTTTTCTGCTAATTCCTGCAGACGCTCTCTTTCAAATGTGGCTGGAGACAAGAGCACAAAAAGCAACACGGAAAAAAAAAAGTTGTGTTTTCCTCCTTGGCTGTATTTCCCTAGGTTTCAACTGTGAACAAAACAAGAGCAAAAAACACATAAGGGTTAAAAAGCAATTTCCCCACATCATGACAACTGTACAAATGTACGGTGGCAAATGTTGGAGGAGAAAAGGAGGAGTTGGGGGTAGATAAGGGGGTGAAAGACTCTAAGGTGGCAGTGGTGGAGTAGAGAGGTTAATCCTGCTGTTTAATCTGTGGAGGTATGGGGGGGTGTCTTATCTCTGCCGCCTGCTGCCGCTGCGCTCTTCCTCAGCATCCTGCATCCCTGACTGTCTGACATCACTCACTGCTGGGTGGTGGCGAGGTGGGGGGAAGGTTTGATGGGTGGAGGAAATACAAGTTAGTTGCAGCTATATTAGTACGGTGGCTCCCTAAGGTGTAAATTAACTACAATAAAAAACAGAATTACATTTGGAAAAACACAACAAAAACAACAAAAACGCATTTGAAAAAACGAAATTACATTGGAAAAAAACAAAAACAGAATGACATTTGAAAAAACGGAATTACACTAACCCAAAGCGGAAGTGGCCGGAATCACATTAGAAAAAAACGGAATTACATTAAGCCAAAGCGGAAGTGGCCGGAATCACATTAGAAAAAACGGAATTACATTTGAAAAAACAGAATGACATTTGGAAAAACGGAATTACACTAACCCAAAGCGGAAGTGGCCGGAATCACATTAGAAAAAACAGAATTACATTAAGCCAAAGCGGAAGAGGCCAGAATCACATTAGAAAAAATGGAATTACATTAAGCCAAAGCGGAAGTGGCCGAAGCGGAAGTGGCCTGAATCACATTAGAAAAAAAAAAACGGAATTACATTTGAAAAAACAGAATGAAATTTGGAAAAACGGCCCAATGTAATTTAGTTTTTTCAAATGTTGTTGTATTTTTGTTGTTTTTGTTCAAATGTAATTCCGTTTTTTTTTAATGTAGTTCATTTACACCTAGGGCCACCGTAGGGCTACCCGATGCACTGGCAGCACCTCCCATAAGCTGCATCACCCGACTTGGTGACAGTCACAGAAAGTCAGATGCTGCAGAATCAGCTCCACATCTTACGAGAGCAAAGACAAACTCTCCTCCCTGTATTTGTTTGTTTTGGGGAAGAAGAAAAAAACTGTGATGAGGGAAGAGAAACTTGTCAGCCTGCAATCTGACAAGGCTGTTTACAAACCAAAACAGCTGTCAACCAACCTCAGGCTGCGAGGAAATAAGAAGAATCCCAAACAGGCATGTGTTTTTTTTCCCCCGCTTGCACGGATTTTCTGCGCGATTATAAGGAGCTGCAAAAAAATTTAATTTTCTGTTCGTCATAAAGCTGTGACTCTTGAAAAATGCGCTCATTTTGCAGAAACAGCAGGTTATGTGAGGGTGTAACATGTACAAAGTACAAGTGGTGCTGGTGCAACAACTCTGACTCTCAACAACTAAAACAGCAGAGCTTGCCTCTGGGAAGAGTGAAGGAAAAAACACAAATCTACGAATCTTCTGATGGTGACCTCTACTTGACCTTGAAAAACAGCCATTTTAGGTTGCAGCCTTGGATCCAGCACACTTTGCTGTAGGGCTGCTGTAACATCAGGATCCTCGATGACCACAGGTTTTTACTGAACGTTTATTTATCTTATAAAAAAGGGTTATGAAACACCACAAAAAAGCTTCAAGAGACTTTTTTTTAATGTATTTGTTGTTTTATTTGCACTCTTAGGTTCCCAACGGCATCTTAAAGTGTACAATATTAGTTTAATTTGCTCTTTATTTTAAGTATTTAGTGTGCAAACAGTCATTTAATACTCCAACTGATATACCGTAAGTGAACAAATAATAGTAAACTATGATAACTTATCACAAAACAGTATTTATTTTACAAAATAATCCACCTCACAAAAACACGAATGGCATGAGATATTGGATTAAATTGATTGACATTGTTACTATTTTATTTGTAGAAATTATTACATAAGTAAAGGCTATATAGGGCTCTAAAAACGGTCAGGTCTTCCGGACGGTTTCTTTTTGTTGAAACGTTTTGTCTTTCATCCAAAAGACTTCTTCAGTCTGAGGAGCTGCAACAAAATCAGTCTTATAAATAACACCTTCTCATAGTGGGTCAACCAGTTAGATGGTGCTCAGATGGTTTCTGTAGTCCACCCTCTCCCCCACTGACTGGTTAAGGTAGTCATGGCCAAAGTGGATCAAAATAAATAAATATGATGTAAAGGGCTCTAAGCAGAATGTCACTCGGAGGCTCCAGCTTTATTTAAACACCACTCACAACTGCAACACCCTCATCTTTTGATCACCAACCACAAAAAAAAAAAGGCAATGATGTCTGTGTGTGTTAGGATTAACAAAATATCCCACAATTGATTTTCTTTTGCAGTCAGTACAATTTAAGACGGCCATTGCAGCTACTTGGCCTTAGCAAACACAAAATTCCTTTCACTGAGTCAGTTTTGCAAATACAGGTAGTCCTCGACTTACGGCGGTCTCAACTTACAGCGATTCAACTTTACGAACGAGTCCCATTGAAAAGCATTGCTTCTAGTTACGCCGTTTATGTGCTTATGCGCCTTTAAATTTACAGGAGGGGAGGGGCGAGAGCACTCGGTGGAGGGAGGGGGAGTAGCTTCAGTGGAAATTTACTCCAGACCGCATGGTTTGGGCAGACCGGAGCAGACAGAGCAGAGGAGGTTAGGAGCTGTGGACTGAGTGAAGCAACTGGAAGCTGAACTCGGAGGAGCAAGAGCTAACATGCTAACAGACATTGCTGTAAACGCTGTGGACTGCATGAAGCAGCTGGAAGCTGCAGAACTCGGAGGTGCAACGAGCTAACATGCTAACAGACGGAGACCAGCATACCAGTAGGTAATTAACTATTTTTTTCCTTAAAAATGGCTCCTAAATGTACAGTATGTGGTTTTTGATAATTATGTAGGGTAATGTGTTAGGATAAGCTAGTGCTTGGTAAAATAAAGTACTGTACGTATGAGGTGCCGTTTGGACGTATTTTCCGACTTACGGCGATTTCCGACATGCGAACGGCCGTAGGAACGGAACTCATTCGTAAGTTGAGGACTACCTGTAATAAGTTAAAATGTGAATTTGAAGCAGCTGAGAATTGTTCTAAAGACATTCTGAGCACATTGTACAGGACTGTTGATGGCCTAAGCAGCCACTTGGTTTGCTTACATCGTCGACTGGCCTTATGTAAATCATGTACATACTGTATTTTATTTTTCTGGCTGCTCCTTGCCACAGAGAGATAATTTGCACAAAGATTTGGCAATTGTTTTATGCAGGATTCCCTTCCTAGAGCAACCATGTTCACAGAGCTTCCACAGCCCATGTGTGCAGCAGAGGACTGCCATCTAGGGCCAGGGGAGCAGATGTTAGGGTTGAGGGCCTTGTTCAGGAGCCCAGAGTGAAGCAAATAAAAGTGGAGGCAGGTGTGCACGCCTCACCTTTCATGTACTGGTCAGGGGATTCGGACTGGCGACCTCCTGATCACAGGCTCATCTAACCACTGCACCTGTGGGAGTTCTGCTCTGCCAGCTCCTGCACCCACAGCCTAACTAATCAGCAGCACCTGAGGCTCATCGGCTTGATGAACATAAGCATAAAAGGCTGCGGAGGACATCCAGCCAGCGCTGGAGCATTACCTCCCAATGGCAGTTCTATTGTAGCCTTTTACTCCTGTCTTAAAACGACAACTGTCTTTTCAATGTCCCTCCAGCAATTAACCCCTGGCGTCTCCTGGATTTTCTTCTGTGGCCCTCGAGCTCCTCTGTGCCTCCTCAGCGGCCTCCACATCTTCCTACCACCTGCCATTGTTGGGACGTATACCTTCACCTGGAACAATTTGGATCAGCTCTCCCCACTACTGACTCCTGCTTCTCTTATAAGAAAGATCAGTAATAACGTTATCATCTCTCCCAACAGACCACTAATCGTCTTCTTGCTCTCTATGGGTCCAGCATCCTCCTGGCTCGTTGCATGATTTACCACTTTGTAAATAAACACTGTAAATAATGAGTCTTGTTATCTGTTCTCCTCGGTCCTTATATCTGGTTATAGCTGCACTCGTTACAGCATCCCTACCCCCCCTCCCCCCCCACACACACACACTGTAAAGTCATTAAATAAATCAAATTCTATACAAATATTCATGCAAAATGTCATACTGTTCTCTAAAATATAGCAAAATCCTGTTGAAACAAAATAAAATTACAAAGTATTTTCATTTTGTATTAAATAAATATGATATACAGACACTTCACGGCCCGTTTATTGTGGACACGCTCTTTTGCCGTTTTTCAAAATAAGATTGGACACGACACACAATCGGTTGATTGATGGATGAGTCGCAAGGTCAGCATGGGATTTTTATTTAAAACAAATTATTTCAAATTATTTAGCACCTCCTGCACCTTTGTGCAGCCCATACTGCAGGATAAACTTCCTCCTGTAGCTGATCTCCATTCAGAGCGGAGAAGTGGGCGGGGTCAAGAGCACTTGCAGGTGTCTGAGAGCAGTGGAGGCAGGGAGCTGAAATCAAGATATTCTGTGCTTGTTTAGAGCGTTTAGAGTTTAGAAAAATTGTTGAGAGTATTGCAAGAATGTAGGATTTTAAACACCTTAATATATATAAATACTAAAATAAACTACTTATTATATTCCTACTTTGAGATTTTACAATAAACCTTTAAACTGAAAATTTTAATATTTTAACAAATTAGTTTTAATCATTTTTTAAACACAAGCACTGATTTTGCATTTTTAACATCATTTCCCAAGCCGTTCCACAATTCAACTCCCTGTATTGAAATAGACCTTCCCTTTAAGAGTCAGAGTCAGAGAGAATTTATTGTCATTTGCACCGCATGTAGTACATGTGTTGAAAACGAGATTATGTACACAGGGTCCCAGTTACATCCAACAACAAATGCAAGAGAAAAACAATAATAACATCTAGGATTAACTAAGAGAGACATCAGCTAGTAATACACTAAGCCCTAATGTAGTAGAAAAACATCATTATAAACAGCAGCACGAACATGAGCAGATGGTCACAGATGAACGCAGCAACAAGAAACAGATCAGCTATCAGTATGATGTGA
>JBBPBX010044756.1:15812-27320 GCA_038048925.1 Garcialebias charrua
ATTTTAGTAAAAGAGGCTGCTGCACTTTTTAAATTGGACTAAACAACAACAAGAGAATAATCAGGCCGTTTACAGAGAGAAGAGCAAAACTCAAGAGGAAGATTAAAAGCTACAAGTAGCCAACACTGAAAATAAATATACTGTAGATGAGTTGCTCTGTTTTTTCGACTGACCAATTTCCACATTTTCACAGGAATTTGGTATTTTTTAACAAGTAAATCCACTCAAATAACTAAAAGAATGATAAAATAACAAAATAGGAACAAAAATCTCAGGTTACAGGATTTTTACTACTTTCAAACAGCTTAAATAAATGTATTTAATAGCATCAGAAAGCTTTTTTTTAAATACATGTTGAATTATTTTGCCTGAGGGAATTAGTTGTTCTTTTGTTGTAATGAGCTCATTGTTTGCAAATAACATTAGACTTTATGTATTTTTAAGTGCAAAAAGAAGACACTCTAGAGAAAAACACAAAGGAGGATAGTTCTCAGACTAACATATTTATTCATGTATTCATGAGATTATTATTTGGAGTGACTACTGTATATCTTTCCTTTTAGCAAAGCGTGCTCAGCCTCAGCCCACCACAGACTCTTTAGCTTTTTCTAATAAATGCTGTATGAAGGATAGATTAACAGTTTTTTAAAAATTCATATTCCATCCATCCAATATCTTTACCCACTGGTGCCCATGTCCAGCAGTCACTGTGTGAGAAGCGGGGACACCCTGGACCAGTGGCAATTCCATCACATGGACACAAAACAATTGAGAAAAAAAACCATTCACTCTCTCACTCACACCTAGAGACAAGTTAGAGTTACCAATCTGCCTAACATGCATGTTTTTGGTCTGTGAGAACATGCAAACTCCACCCAGAAAGGCTGGGATCTGATCCAGCAACCCTCTTGCTGAGAGGCAACAGCTCTACCAACTGCACCCTTGTTTATATTTATCAAAAAAGGAATAAATAAATGTTTTAAATCATCATTTTAGTTTACTGAAGCCCTCACCTTTAATAGACACTTTACAGAAAGTAGGACTCAGTTCAAATGACTGCCGTATTTTCCGCCATACACGTCGCACCACCGTATAAACTGCATCATCCCAAATATGTCTAATAAAGTGGAGAAAAACAAATCTGTCGCTTCACCGTATAAGTTGTATCTATTTTGCATCACCGCTGATGCATCTTGTTTGTTAAATGTCACTGCTGAGAACCCGGAAATGTGGGCCGGTGTTGTGACAAAAATCCATTGGCTGCCAAATGGCGGCCGGGGGAGCATGCACGGGAGGACTTTAACAAGATTAACACTTAAAGATGATTTATTTGCTTGAAATTATAGCAAAGGTGTGTCTCTCAGTTGAACTTTTCCTTAATAAATGTACTTTGACGGTCAAATCAGTTGCACTTCAAATGCCGATCCGTGGCTGCAGGAGCGCGTAGAGGGATGACTCGCTGATCATTTCTTCAAAATTTAACACGATAACCACCTAAAAACAATTATTTGTTTGCTTGGCATTATAACAAAGGTGTGACTCAGTTGAACTTTTCCTTAATAAATGCACTTTAATGGGCAAAACTGCTTAATTTCACACCTGGCTTGCCTTATTAATCGAGGGCCCTCTAGTGGCTGAAAATGGTAGTGTTCAATATTTTCCATGTCAGAATGAATGAAATTGTCAGATTTCAGCCAAAAATTAGGTTATAAATATGGGGATAAAACAAATATGTTGCTTTGCTGTTTAAGTCACAGGCATGCTACTTTATGAAAAAAAAGAAGTGACTTATGCAGCAAAAATTATGGTAATTTAGATAAGATGATAACTTTTCTGTAACTAGAGATGTGGTGTTCAAGACCAAGCCAAATCTTTTGAATAACTCTTTAAAACAAACGATTAGGAGGATTACAGCCGGCTTTGTATTTGGAAAATGTGCTAAGGAGGAGAAGGGGGCTCATATGCCTCTTATACAATTCGTCACGACATACAACCTGCGTCACTATATGTGGTTGTAAGTAGTGACGTAGGCCGTATAACCTAATGTTACTAACCAATCAAAATTGAACGGCTCTTTGAAACAAACAGATCCACAAGATCCAACTCCCTTCAAACAGCCATATAGCCCATCTGTAGTTTACTTGAATTGTTCTTCAACACAAGTCATCCTCATTAATGTTCATGTTTTATTATCATCCACTTTAGAAAGCAGACTTTTAGCAAAATATTTAATGAATCATATCAATAATAATTGGATGTAGCTCCACATCTGATTACCTTTGGGAAATACCTCAATTCAAGATGGTTGCAATAGCTTAAAAAAAAAAAGAAGAATATGACTCAATCATTTTAACGCGTACTGACCTAAAATTGTATGTGGTAGTAGCTGGGAGTCATTCACAACACATACTTTGAGTCGGAAATTGTTTGAGATGGCAATACCCAGCATTTCAAACGTTTGACAAAAATAACTAAGGATTGCTAAGCCTTAAATTTTTTATTCAGGACTTTTATTCTACTTGATTAAAAAAAAGCCCTTATTGTGGTGATATTTGCATTTTGAGATAAACTGAAATTATATAGTCATTAAAGTCGAAAGTTCCTTCCCTTTTCCAAAAAAGCTATGTCTGGTCCTCTGGGCATTCAAAAAACAAAACAAAACAAAGCTTTTTTTTTGGCTTTGTTTTGTTTTGTTTTTTAAATGTCCAGAGGACCAGACTTAGCTTTTTTGGATTTTTCTACCTGGATTATTGAGCATGCATCAGGGTATTCCTTCCCTTTTGTTTGTGCACCAGACAGAACATTTCCAACCAGACAACTGAAAACGTGGGACAATTCTTTTAAAAATGTATTTCCTTTTTTGCTTTTAATTGAGTAGAGTCCATTTCATCTTCTGGCATAAGCCCATGCTAGCCGTGTTAATGCACAGCTGATGGCTAATGACAGGTGCATTAAGTGATCATGGGATTTTAATGGCCACTTATCCCAGACTGTCAAAGGCAGAGTCTGCAGAGAGGTGCTGCAGCACGTTGGTCTGCCAAACCATCTTCAGTTCTCTGCTGTCTGTCTCCATTTGCCTCGTCACATGCAACAACATCCCCTCCCTTTTTTTAAAAAGTGGAATTTCTAAAGAGCACGAGGTTGTAATTTCCCTATCAAAACTGTTTGAATGAGACAGACAGTCATCCATTTCCGGGTTTGTCATTAGGGAACAATTGGTGCTGTTTCTAAAAGAATACAGTGCACATTAACCTAATAAAATCCATTAATTGTCCTTTTTGTTCATATCAGGAGATTTCTTATTCACTCTCTGCAATCCACTGATAAGAACGTCTCCAAACAATAATGAATACATGCAAATATAATCAGCCAACACGCCATGCACATTCAAATTAGGCTTAGTAGAGTTTCTCTAGTTTATCCTCTCATTCACTTTTTAATATTTGTAGTGGAGAAGTCAAATAGGCTGAGGCTGTTAGACTCATGAATGAATAAATAAAAATAAAATAAAAATAAACACTGCAAAATATCACATCATGCTGATGCTGATCTGTTTTCTTGTTGCTGTGTTCATCTGTGTTCATCTGTGACCATCTGCTCATACAGACTCATGTTCGTGCTGCTGTTTATAATGATGTTTTTCCACTATATTAGGGCTTAGTGTATTACTAGTTGATGTTTTTCTTAGTTAATTCTAGATGTTATTACTGTTTTTCTCTTGCATTTGTTGTTGGATGTAACTGGGACCCCGTGTACATAATCTCATTTTCATCACATGTACCACATGCGGTGCAAATGACAATAAAGACTCCCTGACTCTCTGACTCTGACTCTGAAATAGAACCTAATGCAAACATGCCTTTAGGATATGAGCAATTCATCAGAAACCTAAACTGTTAGAAATGTAGAAAGCTTGTGGTTTGATGAGTTGTATTTGCAGAGAAAACACGCAGGGTTCAGGCAGATCGCTGGGTTGGACAAACATTCGGGAAGTGAGCGACAAGATGTACTGTTTTGGTGTTCTGACATGACGAGAGTGCTGTTGGTTCTAAAATAATGAGGAGATGAGATGAGGAGGCTGGTGGGTCACCTTTAAACCATGTACAGTACCTTTGAGGAAAAGGAGATAGGAAAGCTGCTTCTCTCTCCTTCTCCTTTTGGCAAAGATCACTCCTCACTGGGATTCTCGTGGGGAAGCGTCGAAAAAACACATCCAACACCCACGTATCTTCAATTTAAGATCAGTGCCTCGGTTACTGATATCACAGTGTAACATTTCACAGTATTCATTTCCAACAGGTTTTCTGTTCTTCCTATTGGTGTGATTACAACTGCAGGATCTGTCCTCTGTTGGCACCAACTCCACATACACCCCCACCCTGCCACCTTTGTGGTAACACACTGTACTCTAGGTCCTGACGGCATGTTTGGACAATGGGAAGCTATCACACATCCCAACTTCAAGTTTTCAACACAGTTTTTGTTTCCTAGACTCTTCTTTCTTCTTCTTCTTCTTCTTCTTCTTCTTCTTCTTCTTCTTCTTCTTCTTCTTCTTCTTCTTCTTCTTCTTCTTCTTCTTCTTCTTCTTCTTCTTCTTCTTCTTCTTCTTCTGGAGAGAGGACGTGCGTGGAAGAGCTGAGGAGCAGAACGTGAGAGTGTTCATTCATTCGTTTTTTCTGTCCCTTTTCTACTTTCACTGGGTATTTCTTGGCATGTTAATTGTTTAGGTGGTGATTTATTAGTTTAATAGTTTACAGAAAGTTTGTTTAACGAGGGTGTGGCCGTCAGGTGCACCGGCGTTTAGACGCCATGGTGGTGGGGAGCACGTGTGACTTCTCCACGCTGACACGTAAGAACGGCATCAAGGTGGGTGCTGGTTCTGCGTGCAGCGTGGAGGAAGTTTGTTTGGCGGTGGGGGAGGTGGTTGGACATGGGTCCATTAGGTCTGCAGCCCGCATGAACGGGGCTGTGGTGGTGTTTGTGGAGAAAGTGGAGCAGGTCCAGAGACTGGTGGAGGTGGGGATATCAGTTAATGGTTTGTTGCTGCAGGTGTCGCCGCTCGCGCTGCCGGCGAGAAAAGTCACACTGTCCAACGTCCCTCCGTTTGTCAGTGATGACTTTCTGATTAAAGAGCTGTCGCGACATGGAAAGGTGGTGTCTCCCGTTAAAAAGGTGCTGACGGGGTGTAAATCACCTTTATTAAAACACGTGGTGTCTCACAGGAGACAGCTGTTCATGGTGCTCAACAGGCGCGATGAGGACCTGGATGTGCGCTTTCATGTGCGGCTGGACGGTTTTGATTACATTCTGTTTGCAACGTCCTCCAACATGAAGTGCTTTGGCTGTCGTCAGGAGGGACACATGATTAAAATGTGTCCTGACAGGGCTGGGCCGCGCGCACCAGACCCTGATGAGCAGCAGCCCGCAGCTGCGGACCTGTCCGGTGAGGGAGGAGCGGAGGGGGCTCCCGCTGCCGCGGGGGGGCCCTCCTCTGCGGGGGAACCCGCTGCGGCCCCCGCTACACGTTCTGATCCTGTTGAGGTGCAGACTGTAGACAGTGAAGGATCAAAGGATGGTGTGTGTGTGGAAAAAAGCAGCACGGAGGTGTGTGGTGGTGGTGGTGGTGGTGATGGTGATGGTGATGGTGGTGGTGGTGGTGAGACTCAGGTGGGGGAGGGAGACGGGGAGCAGGTTGAACAGGGGAGGGAGGTGGGTGGCAAGGGTTTGGTGTGTGAGGATCAGGGAGCGGGAGTTGAGGTGGAGGAGGAGGGTGAGAATAAAGGTTCAGGGAGTACCAGTGCAGGGTTGGTTTTAGGAAGTGTGGAGGGAGAGACAGGTGCGGTCGAAGAGGTGATGGAGCTGGGGGCCTCAGCCCCCAATAAGAGGCGAGCTAAAAGGAAAAATGTGGTGGATGCTGTGCAGGCCAGCAGGCAGATGAGCAAGTTGGCTGCAGAGAGGATGGAGGAGTCGGACAGCAGTGACTGTGACAGCGTTTTCTCTGACACCAGTGAAATGTCTGTTTCACAGACAACCAGCACAGAGCCCCGGTACCCAGTGGAGGCTTTTCTCACGTTCCTCCAGGATAACAAAGGGCTGAAAGGCATAAAAGTGGATAGTTTTTTTCCTGATTTGAAAGTTTTTCTTTCTTCAGCTAAATTTCACATCAGGAACAAGGAGGTATCAGGTTTTACTGCTCAGGAAATTTACAGATTACAGAAAATAATGTCAAAAGTTAGAAAACAACTCTGATTACTATGTTACACAAAGGCACTTCATTATTTGTTTTAGTTTGTTGCTGTTTTATTTTTAACTTCTCGCCCATCATGGATACTTTAAAAATAGCATCTTTGAACCTGAATGGGGCAAGAGAAGCCGTAAAACGTGCTTTAGTGTATCAGACAATGAACCAGAAAGGAATCGATGTGTTTTATTTGCAAGAAACCCACAGTGATCCTTCTAATGAAGCAGACTGGTACAGGGAGTGGAAAGGGGAGGCCATTTTGAGCCACAGCACCTCCCAGAGTGCAGGAGTGGGCTTCCTCTTTTCAAAAGCTTTCACTCCAAACTCCCTGGAAGTTCAACATGTCGTTCAGGGAAGGTGTATTTTAGTCAGAGCAGTTTTTAACGATTTTAACATGATTTTTATTAATATTTATGCTCCAAATGCCAATGCAGAGAAAAAACGTTTTTTAGAAGAAATTGGGGAGAGGTTGGGTGAATTGTGGGTCTGAAGATTATGTTTTTATAGGAGGGGATTTCAACTGCACAGAAAACGAGTCTTTGGACCGCAATCACGCGGAGCCTCATCCAGCGGCCCAGCGTGCTCTGCGGCAGCTGGTATCCTCTTGTGGCCTGGTGGACGTTTGGAGGAGGATGCACGCAGGCTCCAGGCAATACACGTGGTCCCACCTTAAAGAAAACCGTATCTCTTTAGCTCGTCTTGACCGTTTTTATTGTTTTAAGCACCATTTTAACGTGTTTAGGACGTGCCAGATTTTGCCTGTGGCTTTCACAGACCACTCGTTGCTTTTAGGAGGTGTTTTTATCAGAAACATTTTGCCTAGGAGCGCTTACTGGCATTTTAATTCGGTTTTGACACACGACCAGAGTTTTAAAGAGGCTCTAAAGTTTTTTTGGACTGCTTTTAGACAGAGGAAAAGTGATTTTTCCTGTCTGATGCAATGGTGGGACTACGGGAAAGTTCAAATGAAACAACTTTGTCAACAGCACACTCTCAATGTTACTTGTGACATTACCAGATCTGTCACAGATCTGGAGATTAACATAGTGGATTTAGAACGACTGAGTGAATCCACAGGAAATTCAGAGCACATTGAAGCTCTAAAATCCAAGAAGCTAGTCTTAGCAAACCTGCTGGAAACTAAAGTCCAGGGCGTGTTGGTCAGGTCCCGGATCCAGAACATCACGGAGATGGATGCCCCTTCCAACTTTTTCTTCAGCTTGGAGAGGAAGCACGGGCAGAGGAAGATGATCCACTCCCTGTTGTCAGACACAGGGCAACAACTGAGTGAGCCAGGTCAGATCAGGAGGAGGGCTGTGGAGTTCTACTCTTCTCTGTTCCACAGTGAGTATAAAGAGAATGAGGAGCTGCATCGGGAGTTCTGCAGTGGACTACCCCAGGTTTCTGAGGAGACCAACACCTCCCTGGAGCGCCCACTGGGGCTTCAGGAGCTCCACGCAGCCCTCCAGAGCATGCAGGGCCAGAAGGCTCCTGGCATCGACGGACTCACAGTAGAGTTTTTTAAGGCCTACTGGGACATCCTGGCAGAGGACCTGCTGGATGTTCTTAACGAAAGCCTGGTCACTGGTTCACTCCCGCTGTCTTGCCGCAGGGCAGTTATTACGCTCCTGCCAAAAAAAGGGAACCTGCAGGACATTAAGAACTGGCGCCCTGTGTCTCTCCTCTGCACTGATTATAAAATACTCTCCAAGGCTCTGGCAACTAGGCTGAGGGGAGCTATGGAAGAGGTCATCCACCGGGACCAGACCTATTGCGTCCCCGGCAGGTCTATGGTAGATAACATCTACCTAATCAGAGATGTTTTGGAAGTCTCCAGTTCGTTGGGTTTAAAATCAGCCTTGATTTCATTAGATCAAGAAAAGGCATTTGACCGCGTCGAGCACGCCTTCCTCTGGGAAACCATGGAAAGGTTTGGGTTCGGCGCTGGTCTTATTGCCAAGATTCAGGTACTGTACAGCAACATTGAGAGTGTGCTAAGGATCAATGGTAGCCTGTGTGCTCCTTTTGGGGTGCATAGAGGTGTTCGACAGGGCTGTGCCCTGTCGGGGATGCTCTATGCACTCTCTCTGGAACCCCTCCTTCAGAAAATCCGCTCGTGTGTTCACGGTCTGGTTTTACCTGGTTTTCACAGCAATACAGTTTTATCTGCTTATGCTGACGACATTGTTGTTTTTGTGAAAGATCAGCAGGACGTCAGCACGTTGACCAAGGTCACTGGACAATTTTCCATCCTGTCTGCTGCGAGAGTGAACTGGGGAAAAAGCGAAGCCCTCGCTGTAGGGGAATGGCCTGTTGGGCTCCCGGTTCTTCCTCAAGGTCTTCACTGGAGGAAAGATGGTTTTAAATATCTTGGTGTTTATTTAGGCGATAAAACTGTTGTACAAAAGAACTGGGATGATGTAGAGGCCAAAGTCAAAAACAAGTTGGCAAAGTGGAGATGGCTACACTCCCAAATGTCGTACAGAGGCAGAGTACTTGTTTTGAATAATCTTGTCGCGTCACAGCTGTGGCACAGGCTTATTGTCCTGGATCCACCACCAGGTCTGCTGGTGAAAATACAATCAGAAATGATTAATTTTTTCTGGGACGATAAGCATTGGGTGCCACAGTCTGTCTTGTTTTTACCGAGAGAGGAGGGGGGCCAGGGCCTTGTCCACCTGGCCAGCAGAACTGCTACTTTTCGTTTGCAGTTCCTCCAAAAGTTTTTGGCAGGACCTCCTGACCTTGTATGGAGGGACGTGGCCAGCTGCATTCTCAGGCGTGTGAATAACCTGGGGCTGGATGCTTCTCTGCTTTTAACTGATTTTAGTCTCTTAAAGTTAAACGGGTTACCTCGGTTTTATCAGGGTGTTTTTAAATCTTGTACCCTGTTTAAACTAAATCTTTCACAGAGGTACAATTCTCTGCATTGGCTTTTGGAGGAGCCTTTAGTTTATGGCTCCAGGCTGGATGTGTCTTGCAGCTCAGTACCGGGGCTGACTGAAGTGCTGTGCAGATCCAAGACGACATCACTGAAGCAACTGGTGGAGGCAGCTGGACCGGACCTTTCCAACACCCAGGCTGTGGCGTCCAAGCTGGGGGTCCGGTCAGCCAGGGTTGCACAGCGCTTCCTGGACTTGGTGAAGGGGAAGCTTTCGACCGAAGAGAAGCATCTTCTCCGTCTTCACTTTGCAGGACAGAAGTCGCCAGAGTCAACAGACCCATTCCCTGATCTGATCCTGAATCCTGGTTTCAAAAATGACAGTGGTCCTCTGCTATCCAGCGCTACACCACAGCTGAGCTTATGCAGTACCGGCCCAAAGACTCTGTATAAGGCCTGTGTCAAGGTCATGAACAAAAGAACCCTGCAGAACAGAGCCGTCAGCGTGTGGGCCAACAGACTGGGAGGACAAACCCCACGGTGGAGGACCCTCTACAAGCTCCCTATAAAGAAGCGGACTGGTGATCTCCAGTGGAGGATCCTGCACGGTGCCATCGCTACCAACTCTTTTTTGTCTATCATTAGTCCGGGGGTTTTAAATGAGTGTCCTTTCTGTGGTCTGTCGGAGAGCGTTTTCCATGTTTTTGTCGATTGTACGAGACTAAAACCTTTTTTTGGCTTGTTGATGAGTGTTTTTAACCTTTTTGGTGTTGTTTTTACTGATTCTGTTTTCATTTCTGGGTTCCATTTTAACAGAGCCAGCAAAGCAAAGGGCCAGCTTTTGAACTTTTTAATTGCTGAAGCCAAACTGGCTATCTATTTGTCTCGCAGGGACAGGCTGCAGGCCGGACCCCAGCTTGATGCTGTGGCTCTGTGGAGGTGCAACGTCAAGGCCAGGCTGTGGCTGGAGTTCTGCTTCCACAGAGCCACTGGGGCTATGCAGCACTTTTTGAAGACATGGGGCTTCAGCGGGCTGTTGTGTACTGTATCTGCTCAGGGAGAACTACAGTTCAGCGAACACATTATTTGAGCGACTTTCACGCTGTGACCTGTTGACGTGTCTTTGACATTATGTTTTGTTGTTGTGTTTACTGATTGTACGTTTACTAATTGTTAATAAACGTTTTGTTAAAAATCAAAAATCTTCTTCTTCTTCTTCTTCTTCTTCTTCTTCTTCTTCTTCTTCTTCTTCTTCTTCTTCTTCTTCTTCTTCTTCTTCTTCTTCTTCTTCTTCTTCTTCTTCTTCTTCTTCTTCTTCTTCTTCTTCTTCTTCTTCTTCTTCTTCTTCTTCTTCTTCTTCTTCTTCTTGTTACATCTTTTCACTATTCAGGGGTTGCCACAGTGAGTCCAACTTCATCCATACATCTCTTTGGCCTTCCTGTTGGTCTTTTTCCTGGTAGCTGTATTTCTATCATACTTCTACCAATACACCCACTGTCCCTCCTCTGGACATGTCCAAACCATCAGTCTGGCCTCTCTAACTTTATCTCCCAGTTGTTCAACCTGTGCTGAACCTCTGATCCCATTCCTATTCTTTTCCATCATTGTCACTCCTAAGGAGAACCTCAACATATCCATTTCTGCTACTTCCAGTTCTTTCTCCTGTCTTTTTGTCCTAAATGCTGATAAAACAAAAGGGATGTTTTTTTCAAATAGGAAGGCGGTTCCAGCAGATCCTCCTCTGATTTTATCTTCAAATGGTGTCCCTATTGAGTTTGTTGATTCCTATAAATATCTGGGTATCCTGATCGATTCACATCTCTCTTTTAAACTCCACGTGGAAAACCTAGTGAAGAAACTGAAAGTTAAACTGGGTTTCTTTTTCAGAAACAGATCATGTCTATCACTGAATGTTAGGAAACGCCTTGTGTCTGTGACTTTCCTTCCCTCCATTGATTACGGTGACATTCTCTACATGAATGCTCCTACAAGCACCCTGCGGATGTTGGATGTTGTCTATCATGGTGCACTAAGATTCATAACTGGTTGTGATTATCGTACCCACCACTGCACCCTGTATTCACTGGTTAACTGGACATCATTAACCTCACGCAGACTCTTCCACTGGTACATTTTCATCTTCAAATCACTTCTTGGTCTGCTGCCCTCATACATCTCCTCCTACATGTCTTTGCGTGAGTGCAGCTACAGCGTGCGCTCTCAGGACATGATTACCTGCAGTGTTCCGTCAGTGAGGACTGAACTTGGAAAAAGGGCCTTCTCCTACTCCGCTCCTGCTTCATGGAATATCTTACAAAAAGATCTGAAGCTCTCGACCTTGACTTCTCTAAATGGTTTTCAGAATCTGTTGGAATCCTGGCAAAAA
>JBBPBX010044757.1:0-15986 GCA_038048925.1 Garcialebias charrua
AAAGTGTTTTAGACCACACATGCAAAATTCACTTTTTAATGTTTTTTTACTCAACTTTGGGTATTTACTTCATAAAAAAACAGTCCTTGTGCCAAAAAAATGCACCCAGTGGTTTATTTACTCTAAGTAGATTTATTTGTCTGTGATTAAAAACGCTTCGTTTCACACTTCCTGCGGTTTGTGACGTCACAAACCGTAGCCAATCACCTCAAACCTGAGTCCAGCCCCTCACCTAGCAACCCCTGGTGATGCTCCACCCACTTGAGTATAAAAGATGTCACGGTTGCCTAGCGGTTTAGGAGCTGACCTGGCGGTCATTTATTCATTTATTTAGCCCCCGGGGGGCTAGGGGTTTGCCCTGCTCCAGCCATGCAGCACATCTCGAGTAAAACCAGAATGTTTTATTACCTTGTTTGAATGAACTCTGTCTCGTTGAAACTGTGCACACACACTCTCGCGGTTTGGACTTGTTTCTTATATGATGAAGGACTACTTTTGCACAACTGTCAGTTTGGTTGAGCGGTTACGACACTTGAGCGGCACGCAGGAGACCAGAGATCGCATCCTGTCAACGGCATCTTTTTTTCCCCCCCTTTTTTTAAAGCCTTTTGTTTCGGAGAAATCGGGGTGAGACTAGATATATACATCGACATAATAATACTTTATAATTGTTATTTTTACGTTTTAGTTCAATTTTTAGTGTAATATCGCTCCCAACGCGCAGCCGGCAGAAAACTGTGCACACACACACTCTCTCGCGGGGCGACAGTCTGTACCATCAAGCACCACTGATCGATATATTTTCAGATTAGCAACTTATTTATTTTAAGAATACCTTTCACTTCATCAAAATCTAATCAAAACTTCAGCGTTCTAAATGTAGGTGGTTGTGATTGTTTCTTATACGATGAAAGACTGCTTTTTGCATAACTGCCAGGTTGGTCTAGAGGTAGTGAATTGGACTCGTCAACCGAAGGACATGGGTTCGCTTCCTGGTCGCGGCATCTTTTTTTTTTTAAGCCTTTTGTTTTGCAGACCACTGGCGAAGACACCATCTGCGTGCGGGAGTTGCTGGGAGCTACTGACTTTTGAGGTCCGGGGGTCCGGTCAAAGGTTGCCTCATGCGGATAAATTAACTGGAGACATTCTGTGAACTTTGTTTGTGTGTGGACTGAAGCAGCGATCGCTCCCAAAAGCGCCGCATGCAACGAGCGGAGCTAACACCGCCCGCTCGGAGGAGGAAAAGCTATCATTAGCCTCGGAGGTGGGCTAATGCTAAAAAAAGGAGCTGCAAATGGCGGCGCGCGCAGAGGGCTTTTGGTAAGTTATCTTAAGCTACTAGCACTAACAGTAAGTCAAATGAGTAATAAAAAAGAGCTAATTTTAAAATAACAACATATTAGAGATACTGGCTGTTACAGAGGGCGTAGTTAATGTAAATAGGTCTTTGTAGGGCGTGGCTTTCAGACCTCATTATTCATAAACCGGTCGTTTAGAACGGAAGTGAAATTTGGCAGAATTAGAAAGGGGATATTTTATTATCTAAGCATTATTTTGTGTATAAAATTGACTGAAAATGGTCTGGATAGCCCACAGATAAACCACAAAAAATTATATATCCTACATTTGGTCCCCTTTAATAATCCTTATTTAAACAGAGATGGTGTCTAACGTGATATTTTATGTGTAATTGTTGCCTTGAACATCTTGCTAATTGCTAATTTGCGATACCTCGTTACACATAAGATTAAACATAAATTTTCCATTTCAGTCGCCTAAAAACATAAAACACATTTTTCAAAAACAGAAAATAATATTGATATTTAGAGGCACGTGTTGTAGAACGTAATAATTTTAAGTGGAAACAAGCTAACTGCGTCTAGCCTAGCTTCGGGTTTTTGTGCTAAGCTAATTTAGCCAACAAGACATTTTTATAAAACAATAAAAATATGAGTGTTGTGAAATTTGAATTGTTCTTGTTTTAAAACATTACAACCAAAATATCTGTAATGGATATAACTATACATTTAAATTAAATATAAAAGTGAAGTGGAATTAGCATGTTAGCTGGAATAACTGCAGTTTTTGTTTTTTTATTTAAATATGCAAAGTTTTTATTTTCATGTAAGAAATAATATTTATCCAGTTAGAGACTTATTTCTGCTTGAAGTTAAAATGTTATGGCTGAAGAGATAATCTTGCTTTCCCACCATTCCCAGTACTGATGCTAAGCTAAGTCCTTTCAGTAGCTTTATATTATAAAAACAAATGTCAATCATTTTCATTAGTCATAAATAAAAATAAAATGTAAACTTTGTTGGTAAGCAAATAAGGTAAAATGTTTATAATTTAACACGTCCAGAACATTTTGGAGGGAAAGACAAAAGAACGTTTCCTCGTTGTGTTGTTCTATAATTCAGTCTGAGCAGCAGAAACGTTCACGTCCTTTCATGTGAACAGAACTCATTTGCACTTCAGAGTTCAGTTTGTACAAATTTAAATTTCAACAGACGTTAAGTCCGTGTTTTCTTTCAGCTGCTTTAAAAAACCTGATTTCTCCCCAAAGCGTTGTTTTAATAAAGTTTAACACTACGGAGCAGTTTAAACACTTTAAATGACTGAAAGGAGGCAAATCTGTTCTTTTTCTTTCAATGCATCTTAAAAATAAAAAGGTCTGATCCTGAAAAGAAAGTGAAAACCTACGAGGAGTAATTTCTGTTCAAACGCTTCTTTCCCTCGTTCGGCTTTATCTCGTTGAGCATAACACCCTGTGCACAAACCTAATTGGTTTTCTACCAAAGCGTAAAACGAGCATTTCATGTGTTTACACGAGTGTTCGGCAAAGTAAACAAGCTGCGTGTTTGTTGTCTTTTAATTTTATTAAAACTTGGCCTCAATTTGCCTCGATTCTGCATGAAGGCTTAAACTAAAAACGAACGTGTGTGGGAGCAAAACCCTGATCTGATTAATCCAAAGGTTGTGTCAGGTAGGTGCAGCACAGACAGGAAGGAGCATGTTGAGCTTGTAGCATTCTTTGGAGGGACACGGACCGCTCGCTGTCTGTCACAGTTTTCATCATCATCATCAGCTTTATTTATAAACCGCTTTAAAACAGTCACAGCTGAAACAAAGTGCTGAACATCAGTTACAAACAAGATAAAAGAAAGCATAAAAACAGAGCTACAAAACTAACACACAGTGAACTAAAAACTCAATTTAAAATACAATAAAATGACAAGTTAAACAGATAAAATCAATAAAAAATGAAGTAAAAGTCTCAGTTGGGTTGAAGGCCAATGAGTATAGATGAGCCTGTCGAATGTGCAAAGGCAGAGCGTTCCATAACTTAGGGGCACTAACAGAGAAGGTCCTGTCTCCTCGAAGCTTCCTCTTACTCTTTGGAATGACCAGGAGCAGCTGGTCAGCAGACCTGAGTGACCGGGATGGAGTGTAATGGTGGAGAACAGGGGTCACCAACATGGTGCCCCCAAGGACCATTTGAGGTGCCCTCGCTCGGACCTGTTCTAAAAATAGCACAACTCACTACTAAGCTGCATTTAAAATTTCATTTTATTCAGTTGTTATTCTTTTTTTGTATTTATATATATTTTAAAATGTATATCTTAAAAATATGTTCTTAAAAATATGTTTAATATACATTTTTTTCAATTTACGCTTTGTTATTTCCAAAGAATTTATCAAACTGGTGCCCTTTGTATGACTCCGTACCCACGAAGTAGCTCTCAGTTTCAAAAAAGTTGGTGACCCCTGGTGTAGAAGCTTTGTCAAATAAGGGGGGGGCAAGGCTGTTTAAAACCTTAAAAACAAACAAAAGAATTTTAAATTGAACTCTAAAATACACGGGCAGCCAGTGGAGAGAAGCCAGGACAGATGTGATGTGCTCTCTTTTGCGTGTTCCTGTTAAAAGACGTGCAGCAGCATTTTGCACCAGCTGCAGACGTGCAAGTGAGGACTGGCTGACTCCAAGATAGAGAGAATTACAGTAATCCAGCCGTGATGAAATGAAGGCTGTTACTGTTTCGAACTGTTGCCGTGAAAGAATATGTTTCACCTTTGCCAATTTTCTCAAATGATAAAAACCAGACTTTACTGTGGCCCTTATTTGACTCTCGAGCTTAAAATCACTGTCCATCTTAAAACTAAGATTTGTAACTGTAGATTTTACATACATTGTCAGGGGGTCTAAGTCAACTGGAAGGCTCGAACAAGCTCCACTAGGTCCAAAAACAAGTACCTCAGTGTTTTTTTCATTAAAATGCAGGAAATTTAGGGCCATCCAAGCTTTAAGATCCTCGAGACACTATAAAAAAAAGGTTTAATGGACCAGGCATCAACTCGCCTCAAAGGCACATAGATTTGGCAATCATCAGCGTAGCAATGGAAGGAGATGCCATGTTTTCTAAAAATCGATCCTAGAGGAAGCAGATATAAAGAAAAAAGCAAAGGCCCTAAAATTGATCCCTGAGGTACGCCACATGACAAAGGAGCTGAAAATGATTCATACCCAGCAATTTTTACAGAAAATGTTCTGTCAGCCAGATAGGACCCCAACCACTCCAGAGCAGTCCCACCGACGCCTACCGACCTCTGCTGTTGATGTGACAATAAACCGCTGTGGTCCACTGTGTCAAACGCAGCAGTTAAATCCAGAAACACAAGGATCACGTGATCACCCGAGTCACATGACAGAAGGATGTCATTAAAAACTCTGAGCAGAGCTGACTCTGTGCTATGGAGAGTTTTAAATCCAGACTGGAACACATCCATGATGTTATATTTATCCAAGAATGATTTTAACTGTGAATAAACAATTTTCTCCATGATTTTTTTTTGGACTTAGATCTTGTGTTGAGAATGGAACACCCCCCCCCCCTCCTTACCAGCTCCAGCCCTGCTTGCTGGACGGGGAGAATTTGTCCATCAGAGCCGTGAGTTTCAGAAGAGACAGTTTCTGCAGCAGGAGGATCTGAGAGACCGACTGGACCTCCAGTCCTGGACCGGGGGGCGTGGGGGACAGGGTCTGCTCGCTGGACCACCACAGCTGGGGGCTCAGCCTGCAGGAGACACGGACCAGAGAGGAACCACACTGTTGATGTTTGAAACGTTTATTTTTTCTGAATGAAGAGAAAATGTAATATTTGCTTTTTAAAAACGTCAAAAATGTTTAAAATTTTCTCCACAGGCGACAAAACGTTTAAACTTTAATTATGAGCTTTTCTCTTTTCCTAAATTAAAGTGGTAAAATGAAATACGGGGAGTCCTCGAGTTACGTCGCCCTCGACTTACGGCAATCCGGAGTTACGAACTTATCATAATTAATAAAAATATGGAATTTTTTGTTTGTTTAAATGTTCTTTATTTCATGTGTATAGCACTTTGTTGCAGCTGTGGTTGTTTTAAATGGCTTTATAAATAAAGTATTATTATTAAAATTATTATTTTTATTATTTTTAAGCCGAATTACGCAGTTTCTGGTAGTTTCCGGCCGCAATGTTTTTAGCTTCTGTTAGCTCCGGCTTTGGCCGGGAGCTCGCATCCATGTCTGCCTGGCAGCCTCAGATGTTGGATGGACACAGAGGTAACATGCTAAAACGCGGATTAACAGCTGGGCAGCCTTTTTGGAGGCACGACACCGAGCTAACGGGGGCTAAAATGCTAACGAGGCCCGACCGGAGACACGGACCCGACGGGTGGCGAAGACCAGCTCACAGTAAGAAATTGTATTTTTTTATTTATTTAATTGCAGTACTGTATGTCTTTAAATGTACTGTACAGTACTGTATGTGCTTTTTGATAATTATGTAGCTGTGTTAGGATAGGTAACTTGGTAACTGTTCATTACCGTACATGTACGTGTATCAGTGGCGGCTCGGGTGGTCCCCGACTTATGTCAAAATCGGGTTACGAACGATGCGTAGGAATGGAACTCGTACGTAAGTCGAGGACTCCCTGTAATGTGAAAATAAATCATTTGAAATAACTGAAGGCTAAAAAAGCTAAATGTAGCTAAAGTTTAGCTACAAGTGGCAGAACACTAGCTAAAAACGTCTGGAAAATAAAGTTTTACTTTTCACATCTGCACATGAATCCTGTTAAAGACTCGGATCAGGATGAAATCTGAATTCAGTGAACACAGCTGGATTTGACCTCACCTTCTCCGGGGTCGGGGGGATCCAGTTTTCTGGTTCTCTGGTTCCTCCGGTTGCTGTACCTCCATGTGGATGTGGCTGGGGGAGAGGGAGCCGTGTGCAGGTGAGTCCTGCGAGGAGGCGGAGCCTCTCTGAAGGTCGTCCTCTGATAAACTCTCAGACCATGAGGAGACCAGCTGTTGGAGGTCGCTGATTCGCTCCAGAACACCGTCGAGGGCGGAGAACACGTCCTCACCCGCCATCAGACGACCCACCTGAGAGATTCAAAAACACCCCTAAACGTCCATGTTGGATAAAAATGTCCTCTGTTCATTCGACAAGCCTTTCAAGGGCAGAGTTCACAACAGATTGAAGCCCGGTCACGAGAATCTGCACCAGACGGTGTGCGAGAATAGTTTATATATACTTATGAGCCCTCACAGACAGTCTCTGATGACCTCGGCCTCACAGCTGCACATGCAGGATCAGATCAGCTCCTCTCAGAGAGAAATAACTGGACTCACATGGTTTCAACATTAAAGTGTCTGTGACATCATCTTTTAACTTTGCATATAGCGACACAACATAAATATCTTGTATCATTCAACTATGTTCTATGTTCTAACACAACTTATCGATTCTCCCACCAGACCAAACATAAAATGTCCCGAAAAATCTTCCACCTTAGATCTGTTTTTCACAAATGCACCTCACAAATTTCCTGGTATAGGTGTATTTGCTAACGTTTTGAGTGATCATTCCGTAATAGCAGCTCTTAGATCTACTAAACTTCCACCTGCTAAGCCCAGAATAATCCAAAAAAGGGATTTGAAACGTTTCAGTGAACAGTCATTCCTTTGGGATCTATCCCACTTTGACTGGCAACGTATCCTACAAATCAATGACGTGAACACCGCTTGGAACTATTTTCATGATAGTTTCATTTACTTTGTAAACAAACACGCTCCTTTCCGGCAGTTCAGGATAAAGGGCCGTGACAGCCCCTGGTTTACTCCTGAACTAGCTGATCTCCTGCACTGGAGAGATCATCTTTGGGCCGCAGCAAGAAAATCACACTCAGACACTGATTGGTTGAAATTTCGGCAGCTAAGGAATAAATGCACAACTGCCATCAAAGCCGCAAAACGTAACTACTTCTTATCTCAGACCTCCAAAAATCTAAACGATCCTAAAAAATTCTGGAAAACCATCAAATCTCTCTCAGGCACCCCCCAATCATCTGACCTCCCATCACAATTTCTTGTTGACTCTGTTCCTGTGTCAAATAAGCACGAGATCCTGAACTGTTTCAATAAACATTTTGTTGCTTCTAGTTCATTATTTGACACAGTTACAAACGGAAAATCAGCCACTTTATCTAATAATCAAACTTCTACAAATCAAATCCCTCCTACAAGTCAACCATCTGTTAATCACACCTTCTCTTTTTCTCCGTTCTCAGTCAGTGAGGTAAATAAACTGTTAAATGATCTTGATCCTAAAAAATCTGCAGGTCCAGATGAACTTCCACCTTATTTCTTAAGGCTGGCTGCTCATATCATCACAGTCCCTGTGACCCACATCTTTAATCTGTCCATAAGCCAAAACACCATTCCGGATGCTTGGAAAACAGCCTTTGTTCTTCCTTTGCTGAAGGGAGGTGACCCCACCTCACTGAACAATTATCGACCGATCTCTAAACTCTGCATCTTAGCCAAGGTTCTAGAAAAACTGATAAACTCTCAGATCAAAAATTATCTGGACTCATTTAACATCTTACCTCTCCATCAATCTGGTTTCAGGAAAAAACACAGCACAACAACTGCTTCTCTGAAGGTTCTGAATGATGTTGTTGAAGCATTGGATGCTAAGGACTATTGTGCTGCACTTTTCTTAGACCTGTCTAAAGCTTTTGACACTGTGGATCATAACATCCTGTGTCATAAGCTCTCAGAAATCGGTTTCTCTGATCACACCATCGGTTGGTTTTCTAACTATCTTTCCAATCGGAGGCAATGTGTTCAACATAACGGTACTTCTTCCAGCTATTTAACAGTTAAAAATGGTGTACCACAAGGCTCAGTTTTAGGACCAACTCTCTTTACAATCTACATAGCTAATGTAGGTCACTGCATCCCTGATGCATCCTTACATTTCTATGCTGATGATACAGTTGTTTACTGCCGAGCTAAAACAGTTGCTAAGGCTTTCCAGTTACTGCAATCCGCTTTTGACATCATCCAGTCAGATTTGTTCCGTCTCAAACTTGTCCTAAATGCTGATAAAACAAAAGGGATGTTTTTTTCAAATAGGAAGGCGGTTCCAGCAGATCCTCCTCTGATTTTATCTTCAAATGGTGTCCCTATTGAGTTTGTTGATTCCTATAAATATCTGGGTATCCTGATCGATTCACATCTCTCTTTTAAACTCCACGTGGAAAACCTAGTGAAGAAACTGAAAGTTAAACTGGGTTTCTTTTTCAGAAACAGATCATGTCTAACACTGAATGTTAGGAAACGCCTTGTGTCTGTGACTTTCCTTCCCTCCATTGATTACGGTGACATTCTCTACATGAATGCTCCTACAAGCACCCTGCGGATGTTGGATGTTGTCTATCATGGTGCACTAAGATTCATAACTGGTTGTGATTATCGTACCCACCACTGCACCCTGTATTCACTGGTTAACTGGACATCATTAACCTCACGCAGACTCTTCCACTGGTACATTTTCATCTTTAAATCACTTCTTGGTCTGCTGCCCTCATACATCTCCTCCTACATGTCTTTGCGTGAGTGCAGCTACAGTGTGCGCTCTCAGGACATGATTACCTGCAGTGTTCCGTCAGTGAGGACTGAACTTGGAAAAAGGGCCTTCTCCTATTCCGCTCCTGCTTCATGGAATATCTTACAAAAAGATCTGAAGCTCTCGACCTTGACTTCTCTAAATGGTTTTCAGAATCTGTTGGAATCCTGGCAAAAACCAATGCAGATTTGTTCCTGTCTTTGATTTTATACGTCTACCTTATGTTTTGCTAGTTTTTTGATACTTTGTTAAAAAAAATGTATTTCTTTCTTTTGTTTTTTTCTCTTTTTTGTTTTCTATTGTTTATTGTTTATTGTTAAGGAAATTCTACCATTGCTGTTCATCGTTCTTTAGTTTTAGCAGGTCGCTTTCGTAAATGAGCCCATGAGGTTCAATAAGATTTACCTGACTAAATAAAGGTTAAATGAATGAAAAAAAAAATGTTCGTTTTAGCAAACAAAATGATATATTAATGAAAATTCCTTTCAAAGCGAATTTAAAAATTAAAAACCGTGTTTCTTCACAGGACATCAGACTACACGCGAATGCAACATCTAGTAGGAGTAGGAACGTCTTTAGAACGCCCCTTTTACATATTCATGGCGGACAATAAATAAAACGACTAATTTGGCAATCTAAGTGAAGATTTGAGCGATTTGTCCTCAGTTTGGGAAGCAGAAAGTTAGATGAACAAGAGAAGCAGGTTCTAATTTAGGTCCGCACCCATATTTATTTGAGTCTTACCTTTTCAGGAAGCGAGGGAGTTCCGAGAGGGGGGGCAGCTTTATTTATTCCATACTTGACAAAGTATTTAATCTTTTGGGAAAGTGAAAAGACTCACTTGTTCACTGATGATATTAGAAAACCCAAATGCAACACAACGTAACGGCATTTTTCAAGTAAAAAAAAAAAAAGGCGATCTGGCAGAGAATGAATATGCGTTATCATTGTAGACGCAAACTGAGGTTCTCTCTTACGTCACAGATGTTGCATTCGCGTGTAGTCGGATGTCCCGTGAAGAAACACGGTTTTTAATTTTAAACTCACTTTGAAAGGAATTTTCATTAATTCATCATTTTGTTTGCAAAAACGAACATAGTTGAATGATACAAGATATTTATGTTGTGTCACTATATGCAAAGTTAAAAGATGATGTTACAGACACTTTAATGTAACATAAGTGATAAACATCCTTGAACAAAATTCCCCTGAAAGTCATTTCACATATAAAATTTACGGTTTGGAAAGAAAAAAATTAAAAGCCCTGAATTATTCAGGAATTCTTTATAACTTTTGGATTCATCTACAGATGAAATGGGCGTTCCCAAAGGAAGACGTATTTCACCTGATTGGACAAAACAACAAAAACAAGGCGTTACTTTATTTATTTTTTGTTAACTGTTTTGGTTGCCTAATTTGAATAATTTTATTTTTTACAATTCAATATTGCGAGTATCTGTTTCCTATGTTGTCTCCCTCAGCTCTTACCTTGACCACTGTTGTCCTTCCCAGGTGTTGTCCGTCATCAACGTCCCTGTTTAACTCTGGCCGTTTATTTTCCTGCCAAGCTCCGTGTCCCCAGTGTTTAATGTAAGTTTGCTGCTCCGTCAGCTTTTATTTATCTTTTTGTTAATTATTTTTTGTAGATCTCCAAGTCTCCATGGTCAGCCTGCACTTGGGTTCAACATTTTAACCAACAGAACGCAACATCATGAGAGATTAATGGAAGCTGAAATCTGACCAAACACAAAACGGTACAAGTCGTGTAATTTACCGACAATGAGCTTCAGTGTGGTGGTAGCTGAGACTTTTGGAACTCAAGTTTTTATCTGACAGAAAGTAAAACAGATCAGAATCTTTTAGATCAGAGATATTTCAAGATGGCAGCGACTAACTTTGTTGTTTTAGCCATTTGCTCCTCAGTCCAGTCTTGTTCAAATAGCCATTTCCTACAGGTCCACAGAACCCGCTTCTAAAAGTCCCAACTCGACACAACACTGCTCTTAAATTACAGACCTATTTCAAAACTACCTATTTGTCAAAAATTTTAGAGAAAGTTGTTTTTAATCAACTTAAGAGGTTTTTAAAGGTCCACTGACATGATTTTTTAATTTTCATAAAATTGCTCAAAATATATATCTTTTATCATTTAAATATGTTCATTTTTGCAAACAAAATGCTAAATCACTTTAATTTTGCTTTAAAAGTGATTTTGAACTTCAAGCCGTGTTTAATCATGGGAAATCCAATTACACACGAACGCACCATCTGTGATGTAACACTGGGCAGAGGGCTCTGGTCTCTTTAATAGCGGACAATTTAAAACCAGATGAATTTATCAATCTATGTGAAGATTTGAGCTATTTGTCTTCATTTTGGGAAGCAGAAAATAGTTTGGGTGATGGAACAAGAAACAACAGGATCTAATTTAGGTCTGATGCTGTATCAGACTTACCTTCATGTCGAGCTGCTCATACCTGCGCACTGTGACAAGCCCAGAGCTCTGCCCGGTGTGACATCACAGATGGTGCGTTCGGGTGTAATCAGATTTCCCATGATTAAACACGGCTTGAAGTTCAAAATCACTTTTAAAGCAAAATTAAAGTGATTTATCATTTTGTTTGCATAAAGGAACATATTTAAATGATAAAATATATATATTTTGAGCAATTTTATGAATAGTAAAAAAAATCATGTCGGTGGACCTTTAACTGCCAACAGAATTGGTGAAAAATTCCAGTCAGGTTTAAATCAGGCCACAGCACAGAAACAGCCCTTTTAAGAGTTTTAATGACCTTCTTTTAACTGTTGACGCAGGAAGATCGGCTGTTTTAGTGCTTTTAGACCTTTCTGCTGCCTTTGATACTGTGGACCACAACATCTTGTTGTCACGACTGGAACACGTGGTTGCCTGGTCGGTATCAAAGGCACAGTTTTATCCTGGTTTAGATCCTACCTGACTGACAGGAGTTTTTCTGTTCACTTAGGGAAATTCATTCATTCATTCATTCATTCAACCTTTGTTTTTACAGGCTAGCCTCGTTGAGCCACGGGGACTCATTTACAAGAGGGACCTGTCTCACTTACACCCAGGGTCAATTTAGAGTTACCAATCAGCCTAACATGAAATGTTCTTCATCTCCAGCTTCTTTGATCTGTGGAGTCCCTCAAGGGTCTATTTTCGGTCCACTGCTTTTTAATTTGCACATGTTGCCTTGGGGTCCATTTTTAGAAAACACAACATTCCTTTTGAGTCAGTCATCAATTGAGTCAGACAGGGTCACTCCACTAGATCCACTTTTGGACTGTCTGAATTACATTAAAATCTGGTTAAAACTTAATTTTCTAAATCAAATGAAAATAAAAAGGAAGTCATCAGCTTTGGCAAATACCCTTAATGTTCTTGGCCCCTTGGCTTCACACAGCCACTCCAATGTCAGGAATCTGGGAGTTATTTTTGACAGTGCTTTTAAATTAGAATTCATCCGGTTTCTTCCAGCTAAGACTCATTGCCAAGGTGAAGTCTTGTCTCTCTTTCAGAGACTTTGAAAAGGTGATTCACGCTTTTATTACCTCTTGTTTGGACTACTGTAATTCACTGTATGTTGGTTAGACAAATCATCTTTGCATCGTTTACAATCTGTCCAGAAAGCAGCAGCTCGTCTTTTTCATTCAACCTTTATTTAGTCAGGTAAATCTCATTGAGCCTCGAGGGCTCATTTACGAAAGCGACCTGCTACAAACTAAAGAATGATGAACAGCAATGATACAAATACATTGAACAATAAACAAAAGAAAAGTAGCAAAAACTAGCGAACATTATAAGGTAGATGTACAAAATCAAAAACAGGAACAAATCTGCATTGGTTTTTGCCAGGATTCCAACAGATTCTGAAAATCATTTAGAGAGGTCAGGGCCGAGAGCTTCAGATCTTTTTGTAAGATATTCCATGAAGCAGGAGCAGAGTAGGAGAAGGCCCTTTTTCCAAGTTCAGTCCTCACTGACGGAACACTGCAGGTAATCATGTCCTGAGAGCGCACGCTGTAGCTGCACTCACGCAAAGACATGTAGGAGGAGATGTATGAGGGCAGCAGACCAAGAAGTGATTTAAAGATGAAAATGTACCAGTGGAAGAGTCTGTGTGAAGTTAATGATGTCCAGTTAACCAGTGAATACAGGGTGCAGTGGTGGGTACGATAATCACAGCCAGTTATGAATCTTAGTGCACCATGATAGACAACATCCAACATCCGCAGGGTGCTTGTAGGAGCATTCATGTAGAGAATGTCACCGTAATCAATGGAGGGAAGGAAAGTCACAGATACAAGGCGTTTCCTAACATTCAAGGCTGGAATACACTTGAGCGTACATGAAGTACGCCACTGTACGCGCGCATTTTGTGCGCATGTTTTCGCTGCTATAGCTCGGCTTTTATCAGCTTTCAAACGCTCGCGTTCTCGCTCCAGATCCTTGTTGTAATATGAGCAGCTGCGCGCGGAGGGGACTCAACTGAGCTCGCTGATTGGTCACTTGCTGACACGCCTACTGAAATGATTGACAGCTTTCAGTCAGCTCAGTGAAACCTCGAGAATGCATCATGAGCAGCTCGCTGAAGACCGCTGCGGTGTTCTGATGCGGTGTTTCTACTATATATGTTATAAAAAGTTATCTCAGAAATAAAAATAATAACAGGGAGCGCTTTTCCTGCAGCACACAGTCCACCAGGGAATATTTAAAACATTGCGCACCCAGGTAGGACCTGAATTCATTCATTTCAGTCATCGAGTGAACGGAGGAAGAAGCGGTTACTTGACTTTAGGCAAAAAAACAAAAGAAAAGGCCCGATCAGCGATAAAGAAGGGGAATTTATTTCATTTGTGTAACATACAAAACAGTCCGGCGCCGGGGAAGTTTATGGTCAGACACCGCGCAAGCGTCCGCGGTCGTAAAAAAAAAGCTTTGCGCGTACATGCCCTGAGGGGCTACGCGGGGCTACGCTTTTGCCTTGACGTACGTACGTGGCGTATAGGCGTACTCCATGTACGCTCAGGTATATTTCGCCCTTCAGTGTTAGACATGATTTATTTCTGAAAAAGAAACCCAGTTTTACTTTCAGTTTCTTCACTAGGTTTTCCACGTGGAGTTTAAAAGAGAGATGCGAATCGACCAGGATACCCAAATATTTATATGAGTCAACAAACTCAATAGGGACACCATTTGATGATAAAATCAGAGGAAGATCTGCTGGGACCGACTTCCTACTTGAAAAAAAACATCCCTTTTGTTTTATCAGCATTTAGGACAAGTTTGAGACGGAACAAATCTGACTGGATGATGTCAAAAGCGGATTGCAGTAACTGGAAAGCCTTAGCTACTGTTTTAGCTCGGCAGTAAACAACTGTATCATCAGCATAGAAATGTAAGGATGCATCAGGGATGCTCTGACCTACATTAGCTATGTAGATTGTAAAGAGGGTTGGTCCTAAAACTGAGCCTTGTGGTACACCATTTTTAACTGTTAAATAGCTGGAAGAAGTACCGTTATGTTGAACACATTGCCTCCGATTGGAAAGATAGTTAGAAAACCAACCGATGGTGTGATCAGAGAAACCGATTTCTGAGAGCTTATGACACAGGATGTTATGATCCACAGTGTCAAAAGCTTTAGACAGGTCTAAGAAAAGTGCAGCACAATAGTCCTTAGCATCCAATGCTTCAACAACATCATTCAGAACCTTCAGAGAAGCAGTTGTTGTGCTGTGTTTTTTCCTGAAACCAGATTGATGGAGAGGTAAGATGTTAAATGAGTCCAGATAATTTTTGATCTGAGAGTTTATCAGTTTTTCTAGGATCTTGGATAAAATGCAGAGTTTAGAGATTGGTCGATAATTGTTCAGTGAGGTGGGGTCACCTCCCTTCAGCAAAGGAAGAACAAAGGCTGTTTTCCAAGCATCCGGAATGGTGTTTTGGCTTATGGACAGATTAAAGATGTGGGTCACAGGGGACTGTGATGATATGAGCAGCCAGCCTTAAGAAATAAGGTGGAAGTTCATCTGGACCTGCAGATTTTTTAGGATCAAGATCTTTTAACAGTTTATTTACCTCACTGACTGAGAACGGAGAAAAAGAGAAGGTGTGATTAACTGAGGATTTACTTGTAGGAGGGATTTGATTTGTAGAAGTTTGAATATTAGAGGAAGTGGCTGTTTTAACTTCAACTAAAAAATATGAACACATAACCCCTGTCCTGTCCTGGCATCCCTTCACTGGCTCCCTGTCCACTATCGGATTGATTTTAAGATTTTATTGCTTGTTTTTAAAATCTTAAAAGGTCTGGCCCCGTCATATTTATGTGATCTTATTACCATCTACACTCCAGTAAGAGCACTCCGGTCTACCAACCAGTTCTTCTTAGATGGCCCCAGATCCAAACTGAAATCCAGAGGTGATCGGGATTTTGCGGTTGCTGCTCCAAAGCTGTGGAACAGTTTACCTGAGAATGTAATGAGCGCTCAGACTGTTGAGACTTTTAAATCTTAAACAAGTTATCATTGAACCTTGATAAAACTAATTATATGATATTCAGTAAAAAAAAGGATAACTGTCGACGTTCCATTCAATATTAATGTTGTTGAGATAAACAGGGTAAGGGAGATAAAGTTTTTGGGTGTTATTATTATTGACGATAAACTGTCATGAAAACGGCACGTAAATTTTGTAAGAACTAAGATGTCTAATTAGGTAGGACGAGTGAGATTCTACACCCCGCCCACAGAAGGGTTGCAGTAGTGAATGGAAACAAAACCTACATGTGAGCCGAGCCGAACGGAACCAGACCGGACTAGACTGAGCCGCTCTGGGCCGGTAAGTGGAAAAGGGGCATTAGTCAATTGCAGTGCTGTATAAAGTTAGGGATTTCTTGAATGATAAAGCCTTGTACTTGCTATATACAGGTAGTCCCCGACTTACGAGCGCTCTGACTTACGAGGTCCCGGACTTACGAGCATGCATCTCATAAAAAAAAAAATAAT
>JBBPBX010044757.1:17124-27319 GCA_038048925.1 Garcialebias charrua
TTGATAAAACTAATTATATGATATTCAGTAAAAAAAGGATAACTGTCGACGTTCCATTCAATATTGATGGTGTTGAGATAAACAGGGTAAGGGAGATAAAGTTTTTGGGTGTTATTATTGACGATAAACTGTCATGGAAACAGCACGTAAATTTTGTAAGAACTAAGATGTCTAAGTCCATTGCAGTGCTGTATAAAGTTAGGGATTTCTTGAATGATAAAGCCTTGTACTTGCTATATAATACAATTATAGTGCCTCATTTAATTTATTGTATAAATGTGTGGGGAACAGCGTATAAAACTATAACTAGGCCGGTTTTTATTTTACAGAAAAGAGCAATACGAATTATTACAAGAAAGCATTATTGTCATCCTTCTAGTATTTTGTTTAGTCAGTTGGAATTATTGAAGTTCTATGATTTGGTTGACTACCATATTCTTTTAATACTGTTTAAAGCTCATAACTGCACGCTACCTCCAAACATTCAAACTCTTTTTTTTTAAAGGAAAAGTACCTATAATCTTAAGGGAATGAACATTTTTGTAAAACCACAGTACAGGACTAGTTTGAAGGGTCGGTCTACTCTAATTCAAGGTATAAGTCTGTGGAACGGTTTGGAAAATAATGTTAAAATAGTAAAGACAATGCCTATGTTCAAGAAAATGATTAAGACTAGATTTTTGAAAAGATACATATATTAATTTATCTAAAGTGTACCATATAATTGAGATAAGTTATTTGTCATGGTATATTATTCAAAAATGATTGTTGTCTGATTTGATAATTTGATAATTTGAGTTAATTTTTGTTTCAAAGAAGGGGCAGATACTGTAAGATTATTTTCTTCTTCTGCCACCTTTCATTTGATGTATTGTTTACTTTTACTATGTGATTTTGTAAATTGTTTTTTTGTGATTTTTAAATATGAAATGAATAAATAAACAAAAAAACAAAAATCTATGCTCAAGACTCATCTATTTTACTTGGCATTTGATCTACGCAGAGTCTGAGAACAAATTTTGAGCAGATTTTATTGTTGTTGTGTATTTACTGTTAACTTTATTATGTTTCATTGGCACTAGATGCATTTTACTCTGTTGTTTTTTTAATATTTGTTTTAATTGTACAGCACTTTGGTCGGCTTCGGTTGTTTTTATGCGCTATATAAATAAAATTGACATTGACAAACTGTCCCTTTAACTGTCTCTGGCTGTGACTGGTCCAACCCACCTCTGACTCCTCCCCCATTCGCTCCGTGTCACTGCCGCCTTCGCTCTGTGACAGCTGCACGCCATCGGGCACGTTGTCGTAGACGCTCATCCGGTGGTCCGGCGCGGCCAGTTGACCCGAGGACCCGGCACTCTGGTCTCCGGCGGCGAGAGAAGACACGCCCTGTCGAGAGTCGTGTTGCCCCCGGCAACCGTGGTAGCTCCCGGTCCTCCAGTTGACGGAGGCGCTGTCGATGATGGGGGACAGGATGTGTTTGTGGGCGAGGGAGGAGGGGAAGGTCCCAGGTTTGTGTCCACGGGGGACATGGAAGACCAGGTTGTCGTTACTGCTGCTGTTGATCTGGTTCCTCAAGTCCTGAAAGGAAAAATAACTGGATCATACGTTTCAGTGCAGAACTAGGAGTTTATGCAGCTACTTTTGTAGCTAGGTTTACAAGAGTATGTTTAAGCCTTATTTTGAAACTCCAGGTTAAATCCTCTTCCTGTTTTCTCCTTAGGTTTTTAACTACTTTAAATACTGACTTCTGCCCTTCTTACTGCTTTTTAACATAAAAGGTCTATGATGGCAAGTAAGACCTGCTGTGTCATATCAAAGTCAAGTCAAAAGTCAAAGTAATAATAATAATAATGAATTCAATTAATGCACTTTTCATTAATAAAAATCTCAAAGTGCTAAAGTCAACTTTATTGTCAGAACTGCAATATGTACAGGACATACACAGGATTGAAATTGCGTTTCTCTCAGTCCCATAGAAGCTACCATATTTTCCGGCATATAGGTTGCGGCTTTTTATCATTTTTGCATGCCCTGCGACCTATATTCAGGTGCGACCTATTTATGGCTTTTTATAAAATAAGCTGATTTGTAATAATTTATTAACAAAAATTAAACTGAGACACACTCTTACAATAATGTCAGCTAACAAATATATATTTTTTAGATGTTTATCCTGCTAAAATTATTAATTTATTAAAGAAAAGTTCAGCTCAGACACATATTTGCTATAATTTTTATCAAACAAATAATTGTTTTTAAGTGCTCCTGTGGCAGACATTTGCAGCAGAGCTAAACACGGTCCACATTTTGACGTAGGTGCGACCTAAATTCCGGTGTGACCTATATTCCAGAAAATACGGTACTGACCTAAAATCCATTGAGTCCCTGGTTGCCATGGTGATTCCCCCTCTTTTTTGAAACAAAAAGGGCGGGGCTTCACAAGTTTAGGAAGGGAGAGACTTGAAACTTTGCCTCAAACAATCTGAACACAAAATATAAGTTGTCTCAAATAAAAGCTTTAACTCTGGGAGTGGTGGTGCAGAGGTTAGAGAAGGTGGGCCTGTGATTGGAAGATCGCTGGTTCAACTCCCAGTACCGACAACATCAAAATGTGAAAAAAATGAAACACCCACACCTGCTCCACCCTCATTTGCCCCCACTCTGAGCCCTTGAGCAAGGCCCGTAACCCATCTGCTCCCCCGGGCGCCCTATATCACATCTGCTCCACACAAGAGGGCTGTGGTAGCTCGGTGTCTGGTTGTGTCAGGAAGAACATCCGGCGTAAAAACAATTGCCATGTCTTTGTACGAGTTAGTTCACTGTGGCGACACCTGAAGAAGGGAGTAGCCGGAAAAAGATATGACAAGTGTAATAGAAGCTTCACTTCCTGTTTAGAAGAAAAACATCTTAACTCGGACACAACAGAAGTTAAAGGGTCCTGCGGACTCATCCCAAGTGGGGAAATCGGCTCTCGACGTAGTTTTGTTCTTAGATTAGCTTCGCCCACTTGTCGACACAAAGTCCGGGCCAAACTTTTTCTCACAAGCATACGGGCCAAGTGTCTGGTCAGAAGTTTGTGGGCGTGCTCATCAATGATGCACCTGGACATTCACCTGTACGACTCTTCAACCACAATAAATTAGTCAAATGGCCCAAAACTCCTGGATGGAGATCACAAAAGTATGAAGGAGTCAATCTTCTGAGAAGTACAAAGAATGTGAACAAAAAAAAATCACATTCTTTAAATAATTTTTTTTTGTCTAAGTTGTACAAATATTGTTGCCAAATGTTCTATCTCATTATTCTCAGTTCGGCCGCTCATTTTACGTCATGTTTGTGTTTTTTCTAAACACTGGCACTAGTCAGGTCTCTGTTGTAAATGAGTCCCCGAGGCTCAGTGGGATTAACCTATCTAAAGAACGGCTGAAAGAATATTTAGGGGCGGCCGTGGCGTAGTGGTAATGGCAGTCGTCCCCCGATCGGAAGGTTGGAGGTTTGAATCCCGAGTTCCCACACCATGTGTCATTATGTCCCTGGGCAAGACACTTAACCCCGAGTTGCCCCGGGTAGGACTGGATGGCGCCTTGCATGGCAGTCTGCCACTACCGGTGTATGACTGTATGGCTCTCGGCAAAGCAAGTCGCATATCTTTTTGCTCCTACCCTCCTTAAGTTTTCCTCCTCCCTGCTTGCTTTTTGTCTCATCTGTGACTCTTCAGCGCTCACTCGAACCAATTTGCGATGGATTTAATAAATTGGGCTGTTTCCTCTATAGATAAGATTTTTTCCACGAAGCGGACCGGGCCAGGAGAAGCAGTCTGCCCCTCTGACACGCACGCTGTCGGATACATGATGGACTCGTGGGGACAGTGGCAACCCATGTGTTTGACCGTCTTGTCTGTCGAAGACGTGGAAGATTTGTGGATTATTGGGATATTGGTGGCAGCTGCTCTGTTTTTTGGCGTCAGCGGAGCTGTCTGCTACTGGAAGCTCAGGAAGACTTCGGCGGCTATCAGCGCGCTGGCCAAACTTCCTGATCAGCAAGATTCTCTGATCCGGGCTGTGAGCTCCTCATCCCAGCTGTTGTACGAACTGAATCGCACGATGGGAGCGGCAGTAGACCACTCGTTTACAGCCGCCCGGCCTCAATCAGGGCACAGATGGGGGTTTGTAGCTCGGAACCTCATATGATTCGGCGATTTTGGACCTGAACAGCACCTGGACTTGGAAGGCTGCAGTCAAAAAGAACACTGTGGCCTGGATTGAAGATAAACAAAAGAACTATCTAATCTGGTTTCTGCACACGACCTTGAAAAGAAGGCTGTCTGGAAACTATTCTCCTGGAGTCGTAGAGCTGAAGAGACCTTGCTGACCTCCCCCCCCCCAGAGATCTCTGTGTGTGCGCTCGGATAGCGCCAAGCTGAACAACTGCTGAACTGTGCTTATCTGAATGTTACTCACAGACTCTTTGATCTCCTTGCATGTCGTCAAACTGCAACAATGTCTTGTCTGGTTGTGCTTAATGCTGATAGAGTTTTTGGGACTTTATCATAGAGTGTCTTAAGGCAATCTTTGATAGATTCTTTTTTTGAATATCACAAATGATACCTATTGTGTTTTCCTTTTTCCATATCTGATTTGACCTTCATCCCGAGACGGATGAGAGAGGCCGCGCTGAAGAACATGTCATGTGTTTGAATAAGCAGCAGCTTTACATTCTCTACCCCTCTTCTGGATGACTGTGTATACATTATCACGTTGTATTGGTGAGAACTGGTACAATGTTAATAAAAGCTCTTGTATCTTGTATCTTGTATCTTGTATGGCTGGTGCTGTAAAGCCCTTTGGGGCCCTTCATAGGGGGCTGGAAGGCGCTATATAAGTAAGCTCCATTTACCATTTAGGAATGAGAAAATTCTTGAGTCATCTCTACTTTCTTTAAGTTTTGTTTACAGACGTTATTAATATATTAAACCGTTTCATAACTTGGCGTGAGCGTTCATTTGACGTGTTCGGTAGAGACTGACCTCTGTTTCTGAGCGGTTCTGGTTGGTCCGGGTTGCCCCCACACCACTGTCGGAGCGTTTGCAGTTACTTCTGACCCGGGTGATGGGGCTGGGCGTGCTGACGGTGCTGCTGGTCTCCGATTGGCTGCTGCTGCCGCTGCTGATGGTGGGAGGAGACGACATCGACGAGGACGAGCGGCTGTTGGACCGGCCCTGTGGACTGTGGACGTCAAACCCACCGTCAGAGACAGGCACGTGTGGTTTCACGTCTAACAGGTTTGAATCATACTGGTTCTCACTTTAATGGGAAGCGCATCCTGTTCGTCCTCTCTGCATCGTGAACCAGAACCGGTCCACTGATGTGACGCCGGCTCCCACGGGGCAGGTCCCCCCTCCGTCTCAGCTTCTCCATCTTCCTCAGCAGAGTGGTGCACTTCCTCCTGGGCGGTTTTTCCACGAAGCTGCCTTCAGTTTCCAGGCTGACGGAGGACGATCCTCCTCTGGGGGACGGAGGTTCGTTGAATGACGTGTCCATGGACTGGGTCTTGTTTGTGGAGGAGCAGCGGGAGGAGCTCCTGCTGGTCTCTGGCTCGTCGGTAGTGCTGCTGGTGACCACAGAGGGAACCAGTTCTCTGTGACCCATGTGCTGCTCCTCGCTGTCCGAGCTGTTGGTGGAGCCGACATCTTGATCTTGATGCCCGGCCATGCTTACAGACAAATGGAGGACCTCGTCGTTAGAGTCGAGGCGTCGCCACTGTTGAGACTGCCTGTCAAAGGTCCAGTTGGGGCTGATGGCACAGAAGTCTTCCTCATCCCAGTCATCCCCCTGGAGGAAGGAACAGAATCCTTGAAGAGCTTCACTTTGCCTTCTACCTCTCTAGGCTGTCTTCCACCTGTTCCCTACTCTCACTGCAGATGTCTGTGGACTGCTGCACCCGCTTTGGATGTTATCAACCATTAAATGGCCATTATCAGTTGTTATCATCCCCATACGTAGCGGTCAGATTGCCCCTCCTGTACCTCCTAGGAGGTTTAAATGTACGTTGTCACCGTTACAAGCGATGACAGCAGGCTCTGCCTTTAGCTACGTGGTTAGGTTCAGAGTAGTAAAGGGTCTTGGTTAGGTTTAGGGTTGGTCCTCTGGGTCAGGTTTAAGGTTAGGTTTAGGAAAACTGTTACATAAGCTGAAAAAAACCCCACAACACTTCCGGGTTTACAGAAACACGCTGCCTACTCACAGCGATAATAACGTTCTTTTAAACATGCTAGGAGGTAGATTGGACAGTTTCGCCGCTATATATGGGGATGATAACAGTTGATAACGCCCATTGTATAGGCTGACAACATCCGAACCCGCTGCTAACCTCATCTGTCCACATTTCCACCATAACTTGAAAGAGGAGGGGTCTCGGAGCTGATCCCCTAATAAGACAAAGACTGTCCAAACATCTGAGACTAAAAGGTTTCCAGGCATCTTCAACCTGCAGATGTCTTTTTGTTTCACTCACCCTATGTTTGGATCTCCACAGCTCCAGCCTCATTTCCATACATTTGTTAAGAGTAATTAACCTCCTGAAATGAAAACAAAAAGACAAGGGACAAATTATTCTATTATTAAATAACAACAACAAGGAACTCCTTTAATCCCCAACAGGAAGATGCGAGGGCTGGTTGGTCAAATATTTTAGTTCAAATTCTAAATAAGTGTCCAATTCTTCTAGAATATGGTTGTATTTAACTTGATAGAGCTTCTATCCACCTTATTTCTAGCCCCCATGTCTTGTGAGAATTATGGGGGCAACTTCCAGCGTGGACCAGAACCGGCGTTTGTTTCTGTGTGAACAGTACAAGCTCACGTAGTTTATCTGAGTATTTTGGATTTAATTTAAACATGTAGGAACAGCACCTGTCAGAGCTCAAACAGGACAATGTAATCATACCGCTGCCTGCTGAAGACGAGGGATAAAGGACGAGCTGAAGAAGTGGATGCAGATTACATCTACTAGCATATTTAGCTACTGTACATCTACCATACCACTTTATTCATAAAGCACTTTAAACAGTGACAGTGAGTGCTGTACAGGGACAGACAGACCACGCACAGAGCAACAGATTACATAACGGGAAACCGAATATAGAAACAAAAAACATAGTGGACAACGACAGCAATATGACCAACGCAATGCCGAAAGCCAGGGAAAAAGTGTGTTTTTAAGCGAGATTTAAAACTGTGAGGGAGGGGGCCTGTCTGACAAGCAGAGGTAACTCGTTCCAAAGTCTTGGACCTGCGACAGAGAAGGCCCTGTCACCACTGCGCTTGAGACGGGTTCCTGGAACTGTGAGGAGCAACTGGTCTGCTGACCTGAGAGAACGTGGTGGGACATACAGCTGCAGCAGATCAGTAAGATAGGAGGGGCAGAGCTGTTTAGTGATTTATAGACATACACAGTGGTGGGCAACGCTAATCAAAAAATTAGTTCCACAATTCCTAAAACGCTTATGAATTTTTTTAGGTCCACAATTTCAAAAGCACAAATGTCTTATGAAAATTAGGGGAAGCTAATCTAATCCGCTATTTATATTCGACAATTGGTAGCCGGCAGCGTTATGCAATATTTGCACTACACTGCCAACTGAAAAGTAACTAAAATGATCCTAAAAGGATGAAATTACAAAAATCAAAGGATTTATTTAATACTTTACGTACATATATTCTATTCGGCCACGAAATTAACAAAAAAGAGAATGATCTTTTAATCCCTAAAACCACTTTTAAATCTCAAATACACGGGTGTGTCGCCACCGCATTTATACATAAAAGTAACCAAAATACATAAAACTAACGACTCACCGTCGAGTGGTCGACACAAAACACACAATAAAATCCTCCGGCCGCGTTAATTTGGCTTGAAACAGCGGGGTTCTCTGCGGATTTATCCATTAGTAACCCAGCACAACCAGGCAGACACAGAGTTAGCGTCCAGTTCACCTCTGACCCGGAAGATGTCAAGATTCTATAGGCAGTCAACAGATTTAATGAAAAGTAACTAAAATACATAAAACTAACGACTCACCGTCGAGTGGTCGACACAAAACACACAATAAAATCCTCCGGCCGCGTTAATTTGGCTTGAAACAGCGGGGTTCTCTGCGGATTTATCCAAGAAACCCAGAACAACCAGCTAGCCACAGAATTAGCCCCAGAGTTCACCTCTGACCCGGAAGATGTCAAGATGGAATAGTCCATTTTTAGTAGGGGGATAAAGAAATCGACCGGTTTTTGTATTGCGTATTTAATGATCGTTTTCATCGTAACTATAATTATTTTTATGTTAAATGTACATTAACAAGCAGGATCAATGTTAGGGATGTAGGTGACTGGCCGGGGCGCGGCGGGGCCGGTGCCCCTGCTGATTGGGATCCCCAGGCAACGGCATCATTTGCCTACATGGTAGATCCGAGTCTGTTCTCCGCTCTGCTCCCTCCCCCTCCAACCCTCCCTCCTCTCTGCTCTTTACGGTGGGGAAAAAGGTAAAACAAGCAGCTACGGAGCCAGCATAAGAGCTTGTAAATAAGTTTATTGGTTTTTACTGATAGATAATTAGTTATTAGCGGTACTGCATTTTAAATAAAAATAGCACAAATCCGCTTATGAATTATAAAAGTTAGTCAAACCACAAAAACGCTGACAAAAAGTTTAGGTCCACTGTAAGCGGATTAGCGCTTTAGCGCTCTCTAGTGGTCTGTGCCCACCTTTGGACATACAAGATCATTTTGAATGACCTTGTATGTCAGGTCTGGTTCTGCAACTATGAGCACAACCAACAGGTACCTGAATGCAGCACGGCTATTTTAGTCAACTTTATGGTTGTTAAATAAATGTAAACAAAACTAAAACATTCTTTTATCTGCTAAACTGAATGTAAATTACCCTGATGCATGCTCAAATGTAAATGTAAATTACTTTTAAATAAACCGCGGTCCGTGCTCCGCTACCATGGTTAACCAATGTTGCTATTTCCTGTCTGACAGGAAGTTGTACCAATAATGACTGATACAGTAGAGCCTCTAGGAGTAAGGTGGATAGCGTCTGAAATCATGAATAAACATTCACTGGAAGACAAAGCAGCAGCAGAATCTTATTTTTCCAGTGGTTTCACTAACAGTCTATATTTTTGCTCCTTCACTTGGGTTGTGATGCTCAGATTGGTTTCTACCGGCTGTGTATCAGATGATCGTCACCTGCAGAGCGAATTGACAGAATCCTCGTCCAGAAATCGGTGATCGCATTTCGCCGTCTCCACGTCGATGGGAAACCTGCAGTCTGAGACGTAAACGAGAGAAATCAGACCACAACAAAACATCGGGGACATAATCCAGATTTTCTCTGCGTGCCGTGTTTACCTCTGAAGAGCTGCACGTACTGAGGGAAGCCGGCGGCTCGCAGCCAGTCACAGGCCTCTTTAGCTTCAATCTCTGAAAACGGCGAGAAGGAAAAGAGAATTTATTCTGTTATAATCCCTTCATGCTCTACCTGCTTGAAGAACACTAATATTTGCACTTAATCAGTCGCCTGCTTTAATTAAACTTTATTATTTAAAAAAAATACAACAACTGGGGGACAAAACTAAAAGTTTATACAACTAATAATTATCTGTGACATTTGGCAAAGGCTATTTTAATTATATTTAATTGAAGTGTGACCATTTGGGCGTCTGGGGGGAAATTAAGGAGTTTTTTTTAGGTGCCCTCTTTTTTTAAACCTTTTATCCGTCCGCCTGTTTCCTTTTAATGGAAGGTGATCAAATTAAACAAATTTATTTTCCAAATATGAAGGAGAGCACATAAAGATGCAAGTAATTCAAAATAAAGTCTAATAATTTTGTTTTATTTTTCACGCCGATGCTGATTCTTCGCAGGGCGGCCGACGATCACGGTCAAACACGATTGAAGGTTTTTTTTTAGGTAAAAGTCAACGTTGTTCAAGTTCTGCTGGTGTTGTACCCAAAAACCAAACTCTGATTAAAACACGGACTGTGAAGTGCAGTTTGACTGAACCAAACACTGCACGCAAACAACACATCGGGTACTTTAAGCTGTTTATGGGCGCCGCCATGTTTTATGGAGCCAAAGTGGAAGTGACTCAGCTACGACATGACTTAATATCTGTCAAATCAATTATAT